>JAXGGA010003893.1:0-70000 GCA_038373865.1 Uloborus plumipes | reverse complement strand
ATAATCCAATCTGAGAAAAACTGACTGACTTGTGTTCAAGGCCAGCTATTTATACACGGAAAGAATTCCCGACAACTTTCTAGTAATATCTGGAATATTCCAAATCATTCATAACTTTAAACAATTCATTCAAGAAAACGCTAGAAATAAAAAGAAAAACACCACTCCGAGCGAAAATTTCTTCACGCTTATTAAAGTTAGGGCAAGTGTAAAAACTACAAAGTGTTACGGGGCCGGTATACAAGTGATAAAAGTGATATCTTCAGATACTTTTGCAACATGACGTCAGATAAAACCAAAACTAATGAAAATGATGCAAGGCAGGAAAAACAACAACTATTTACAAGATTTGTAACATTGCCCCCTTCCCAAGGACTGCACGTCCCGGGCAGTACAATCCCCAGAAAGGAAGCAAGGGAAGACTTACAGATGCACACATTACATGATGACCAATCATAAACATGATAAACAATAACAATGAGAACATGAAAGAAATAATAACATTGATAAAGTAATATTCCAAACAATTAAAGGCGAAAGTTATTTACAAAATTTACAAACAAATTACCATGGTAGCTTTAGATTTACTTTACGAACTATGGCCATAGTATGGGGCTAGCCGATCATAATGGACAACCCTAGGTTTTGAATGTGATGACTTCTGGATCCTCACTACGACGTCGTTCAGCCGGTGGAGAACTGTGTAAGGTCCATCCCAATGCGACTGCAATTTGGGTGACAGACCTTTACGTCGGATGGGATTCCATAGCCATACTTTGTCACCTTCTTGAAAGTCATGACCAGTGGACCTTGTGTCGTATCGGGTCTTCATCTTCTCCGTTGCGATGTTGATTCGCTCCCGTGCGAAGTGATGAACGTCTTCCAACCGGGCCTGGAGATCCTGGACGTACTCCTCAGGCGATGAAGGCGCATCTGGAGGGAGACCGAAGACGAGATCACAAGGTAGCCGAAGCTCTCGGCCGAAGAGCATCTGTGATGGGGAATATCCGGTGGTCTCGTGGACAGCACTGCGGTAGGCCAGCAGAAACAGAGGAAGTTTCTTGTCCCAATCCTGTTGATTTTTGGAGACCATAAGCGAGAGATTATTAAGGATTGTCCTGTTGAATCTCTCCACCATGCCGTCCGATTGTGGGTGTAGTGGTGTCGTTCGAGTTTTCTCAATTTTGAGGATATCACATAGGCCCTTAAACACAGCAGAGATGAAGTTTCTTCCCTGATCGGAATGGATCTGCAAAGGGGTCCCATATCTCGAGATCCAATGCTGGACTAGAGTCTCTGCTACAGTGGTAGCTTCTTGATCCGGAATGGAATATGCTTCGGGCCATTTGGTGAAATAGTCAATGGCAACGAGGATGTATTTGTTCCCATCAGTAGTTTTCGGTAGAGGACCAAGAATGTCGATCCCGATTCGTTCGAAAGGAGCTCCTACGTTGTAAAGATGTAGCTTCCCGCGGCTTCTTCTCTTCGGTCCTTTACGGGCAGCACAGGCGTCACAAGAATGACACCACTTCTCTACGTCATCCTTCGTCTTGCTCCAGAAGAAGCGCTCTCGAACCTTGTGGAGGGTTTTCAAGATACCAAAGTGTCCTCCAGTTGGACTACTGTGCAGTTCCTTTAGAACGTCTGGAATTCTTGATCTGGGAAGGAGTAACTGCCATTTGAATGCTTTACCATCGTCAGATTCCCATTTCCGATACAGGACGCCATTCCGCAGCTGGAGAGATTTCCATAGAGCCCAGTATCTTTTCGTTGCAGGACTGTAGATAGAAACGTCTTGCCAACTAGGTCGCCGACTGTCCTTTTCCATTAACTCTATGATAGGTTTAAGGTCTGGGTCTTCAAGCTGATCTTTTCTTACTTGGTCGTCACTCCATGGATCGGGATCTGAAGATGTTGATGTAGCAGTAACTTGGCAGGCAGTAGGGATTGTCGTCCCGTACTGTTTCTCTATTCGGGAGCAATAATGGCAGTTCTCGGAACAAGGTCTTCTTGACAATGCGTCAGCATTACCGTGTGACAAACCTTTTCGGTGCTTAATCTCGATGTCATATTCCTGGAGCCGCTGTATCCACCTGGCTACCTGGCCCTCTGGATTCTTGAAATTCAAAAGCCAAGTTAAAGAGGCATGATCGGTCCGGAGCAGGAATTTACGGCCGTAGAGGTAATGATGGAAATGTTCTACAGCTTTAACTATGGCGAGCAATTCCTTTCTCGTGACACAATAATTTCGCTCCGACTTGGATAAGCATTTGCTCCAGTAGGCGATGACATGTTCGTTACCGTCTACTTCTTGAGATAAAACAGCTCCAACGCTCTCGTGGCTCGCATCAGTGTCAAGTATGAAGGATTTTCCAGGCTGAGGATAAGAGAGAATAGGCGTTGATGTTAAAGCCTCCTTCAGCTGTAGAAATGCATCCTCGCATTCTTTGGACCATTCAAATTTTTGTTTGCTCTCCGTCAGCTTATGCAAAGGTCGTGCAATATTGGAAAAACCCTTCACAAACTTCCTGTAGTACGTGCAGAGCCCCAGGAAACTTCGCAGCTGATGGACATTTTCGGGGCGGCTCCAATTCTTGACTGCAGATACCTTATCTGGATCTGTTCGTACACCTTCGGAAGAGATAATGTGACCAAGGTAGTTCACCTCACGGCGGAACAGATTACACTTGGACGGGCTTAACTTCAGGTTGGCTTCCTTAAGCTTTTGCAGCACCTTCCTAAGATTAGCCAAATGTTCCTCAAAACTGCGTCCTATGATGATAATGTCGTCCAAGTAGACAAGACAGGATTCATAAGACAGTCCTCGTAACACTGATTCCATAAGACGCTCGAACGTGGCTGGTGCATTGCAGAGGCCGAAGGGCATCACTTTGAACTGCCACAAGCCTTGTCCGGTTGTAAACGCCGTCTTCTCTCGGTCGTCGGGGTGTATCTCCACCTGCCAGTAGCCGCTCTTTAAATCCAGGGTCGAAAACCACTTGTGTCCGGAAAGGGTGTCCAGAGTGTCATCGATCCGTGGAAGAGGGTAACTGTCCTTCTTGGTGATGTCATTCAGGCGTCGGTAGTCAACACAAAATCTGGTGGAGCCGTCTTTCTTTCGGACCAAGACGATAGGGGATGCCCAAGGACTGGATGAGGGTTCGATGACGTCATTCTCCTGCATCTCTTTCAAGAGGATCTCAACCTCTTCCTTCTTGGCGAACGGTAGTCGTCTTGGATGCTGCTTGATAGGGGGATGATCTCCAGTGTCGATCCTATGCTGCGTTAAACTCGTGCGACCAACATCCTCGGATGTAGATGAAAACACCTGCTTGAAGTTGTCCACCAATTTTTCCGCAGCGTATCTTTGATCCTTCGATAATGGTGCACTCCCAATTAATTTCGAAGTCAAGGACTCGGAAGACACAGTCTCGGAGGAATCAATTCTTCTGATGATGCAGTTTACGGGAGTACAAGTTGCCAACACTTCTCCTTTCTTAATATTCCTCGGTCTTTCACTCACATTGGCGACTCTCACAGGAACTGCATTCCTTGAAAGGTCCACAAGCGTAGATGCCACTAGTACTCCTTTTGGGCTATTACTCTGGTTAGGATATTCAATGAGGCCGAATTTAAAGCTGTTGTTTTCCTTGAGGGAGCCAGGTATTAGTACTTCTGATCTAGAGGGAATCGATAAATCTGTTTGGGCTATTATTTGATGAGCGGATTTTAAGTTATTTTCGGTGTTGAAAATTGCTATGTCTTCCCTCGTCGAGTGCAGCTCATTATTTTTAAAGTCGATAGAAAAATCAAATTTTCTCAAAAAGTCCAGTCCGAGAATGAAGGGATCTGTAATGTCAGCGACGAATGCCGTGTGATGGTAAGTGGCGCTTCCGAACATTATTTCTAAGTTCACTTTTCCTTCAATCTCGATTTTGTCACCTGTCACAGTCTGAAGAGTAACGCAGGGCGGCGTCCATAAGATCTTGAGTCCAAATTGACGAGCCACATCAGTCTTAATAATGGTAACGTTGGCTCCTGTGTCCACAATCATTTCGCAGGGAAACCCATTCACATAAGCGTAAATGAAGAGTCCGTTGCAGCCGCCACTTCTTGAAGAAATCTGGAAAACTTTAGGATGGGGCTCATTCCAATTTGGCGACCTCCGCCCCGCGAGATTGCCATAGCTTAGTTTTCCTGAGCTGGAGAGGAAGAGGTACCCTTCCCTCTTGTTTCTTGGCGGGCTTCGCAGTTCCTTCGTACGTGGCCCTCACCGCCACATTTCCAGCACTTCAGTGGTTGTCCACTTTGGTCTTTGCGAGTCTTCTTCAGGGTCCCCGACATCTCTTTGATTTGTCGCTCAATTTCCGAGAGACGAGTTGAGATCGAATCCTGGGCGCTCACTTCCACGCCCCTGATTGAATGGCGATCCTTGCGGGATGTTTGCTGTGCAGCCTCGAACTTCATTGCGTAGACCAGACCGGATTTAAGATCTTTGATGTCCGCCATCCGGAGAGCCGTCTGAATTTCTGGATTTCGCACTCCGTCTATGAAGTAGTTCAGGGCCAGGTTATCGCGAACACCCGAAGGACAGTCTGAGAAGGCGAGATGGGAAAGCCTCTCAACGTCTGCTGCAAAAACTTGCAAAGTCTCTCCAGCCCTCTGGAGTCGGGATTTGAGCTGAAGTTGGCTGAATTCTTTTTGGCAGGATTCGCCAAAGCGAAGCTCCAAGGCCGATGATAAGGCTTCGAAGTCATGGTGCTTGTCCTCTGGGAAGGTCTGTAGTATATCAGCTGCATCCCCTCTCAGCGAGGCTGCAAGTTGACAGGCTTTCGTGGAAGAGTCCCAGGAGTTTGCTTCTGCAACGATGAGGAACTGCTTCTTGTAAATATTCCACGAGGTCTTTCCGTCAAACGTGGCCAGTTTGATGGATGGACGAGAAGTTCCAGCTGCAGCTACACAGTCACTTGAGTTGTTGCAGGATGCTGATAACTTCGATTCAAGTTCTTTAATTTTCTTTTCCATATGGTTTTCTACTGTGGTGATTCGGTTCTCAACGCTATCAACTTTTTCTTCTAGAACCTCCACTTTATTTTCTATATTGGTAAATTTACTTTCCACCAAACTTTTCATTGACGTTAGATCGCTTTTAATTTCTTCTTGATTAGCAGCGAGATCATTTTTTAATTGTTCTTGATTAGTAGCCAGAGTCGCCATATCATTCTTGATTTCTTCTTGACTTGAAGTTATGCTAGCGGTTAAATCATTTTTTAATTGTTCTTGATTCGCAGTCATGTCACTTCTAACAGCGTTGATCGCATCAAGGAGTTTTGTTAGTTGTTCCTCCATTGCTCGAGTAATCACCATAAAATTCTGAAGTCAAAAAGTCCTCAGGAAGAAAAGTCCAAGTTCACAGAAAGTTCCAAAAAAGTCCTTGAAGATGCCCCACGTTGGGCGCCAAAATTGTAACGAGTCCGTAGCACCTTCAACTTTCTTCAAATGAGCATTCCAATCTTGAGGAAGTAACTATAAATTTATTTACAAGTATGTACACTATTTACAATAAGAGCAGGAAACAATTGCTAAACATCCAGCAATTAGGCAGCAAACAGTACACTGTACTCTCAACAGTAACTCAGCACCACGTATCTAACGTGAACAGTAATTAAGCAATTACAAAAGCAAAAACAACATTCGCCCAAAGCGAATAAAAACGAGCCTCTCAATAATCCAATCTGAGAAAAACTGACTGACTTGTGTTCAAGGCCAGCTATTTATACACGGAAAGAATTCCCGACAACTTTCTAGTAATATCTGGAATATTCCAAATCATTCATAACTTTAAACAATTCATTCAAGAAAACGCTAGAAATAAAAAGAAAAACACCACTCCGAGCGAAAATTTCTTCACGCTTATTAAAGTTAGGGCAAGTGTAAAAACTACAAAGTGTTACGGGGCCGGTATACAAGTGATAAAAGTGATATCTTCAGATACTTTTGCAACATGACGTCAGATAAAACCAAAACTAATGAAAATGATGCAAGGCAGGAAAAACAACAACTATTTACAAGATTTGTAACAATATGTATAGTCCTGAGCAAAGGAAAATCAGAGGAGACATGATTCAGTTATTTGAATTTATGGAAGAAGTTACTGGGTAGAAGTTTTGCACGCACTGTAAAAAAGATGTGTTGTTTTTACAGCATAATACAGTTTACTTTACAGTAATTTTATAGTAATAAACTGTAAAACTGCTAATTTTACCACTGTAAAATTGCTAGCATAACCTCTTCAGTCGCAGTTGAAGGTACACATATGTGTACCTTCTAATGTTTTCTTTATACAGTCGACGCTCGTTATAACGACCACTCGTTATAAAGACTATCCAATACAACGACTGGTGGGAAAAACCCAACTTCATCCGAATATACTCTATTTTCTACCTCTTACAGCGACCACTCGTTACAAAGACCTTTTTCTTGGAGATGGTCGTTATATCGAGCGTCGACTGTATTTGGTTTCAAAGCAAATTATAACGAAAAACACTATGCATTATGAAATCTAAGATTGTAGCATTTATTTTCCCTCAATTCCAATTTTTTTCTAGGTATTATTCAGACCTAACGAGAGTTTAAAAACTTGAAATTCAAATGGTTGAAAAAATCAGGACTGAAGAGGTTATAGTAATAAGCAGTAAAATTGCTAGTTTCACAGCTTATTACTGTGCATTTTACAGTTTTAAACTGATACCTCTGCTGCCAGTATTATACTGTTCTTTTTACAGAAAATACAGCTAATTTGATGGTAATATTGCCATTTTTACGGTAATAAACTGTAAAATTGCTAGTTTTACAGTTTATTACTGTGCATTTTACAGTTTCAAACTGTTACCTCTGCTGCTAGTATTATACTGTTCTTTTTACAGAAAACACAGCTAATTTGATGGTAATATTGCCATTTTTACGGTAATAAACTGTAAAATTGCTAGTTTTGCAGTTTATTACTGTGCATTTTACAGTTTTAAATTGGAACCTCGGCTGCCAGTACTATACTGTAAAAGCAACAGTTCATTTTTGCAGTGCAGGAAGCAGGGCAAAGTTTCAAGCTGTTCAAATCTCAGGTTAACCAGGAAATCAGGAAAAATTACTATTTTAGCAGGGTTGTGGGAACCTGGAACAGCTTACCAGAAAAGGTTGCAATGAGCAAGGGAGGGGATAGCTTTAAAGAGATCATTGATCTTCATTGGGGACTATAATTTCACCAGGACCGCCCAGAGCCTATTGCTGGTCACCACATTTGTATTGTATTATTAACAAGCTGCTACATTCCCAGGTAGCACAAAAAACGTTTAAACGTTTTATAAACGTTTTTAATCCGTTGTCACAACGTTAACAACCATTTTACAACCTTTAAAAAACGAAGTGTGCCACTTGGGTTATTTATTGGCATGATGCTCTTCTTTAGCATGTTCACTGTCGGGGTGCCCATCGGAGGGCATTATGGCGCAAGTGGCGCCATCAAAATTTGGGGGGGGGGGGATTTTTTTAACTAATTTATTTATTTATTTAAATTATTTATTAATTTATTTTTTTAATTTAAATAATGTATGGATTTTTTTAATAAAAAGTATTCATTAATTTATTTTTTTTAATTTAAATTATTTTATTTCATTATTATTTATTTATTTTGTGTGTGTGTGTGTGTGTGTGTGCGTGAGTGTGCTTGGAATGGTCTGGAAAGAGAACAAAAGCAATTTCATTCTGCTCATAATTCAAACTTAAAAAAAATTAATAATATGTAAAAAAATATTTATAATTTAAAAAAATAAATAAATAATATTAAAAAAAAACATAAAAAGAGGGGTTTAAATAAAAAGCACAAGAGGGTTTTTCTTTTTTTCAAAAATACGCCATCCCTTTGTACATATTCAACAATGTTAAATTTAACAAATTACGGGATGACCAGCACAAGAGGGTTGTGAAAATTTGAGGGGAGGGGGGGGGGATTTACGCCATTGAGCTGGGGGGGATGAGCACCCCTGCTCACTGCATTTATGCATGAAAGTTTGCTCTATTAATAATAGCTTGTGTGAAACTGATTTTTTATCTTAGGATGCAGTTGATCAGGCACTGTATCAAATTTCCGAAAACTAAAACTGCACTTAACCCATTTATGCCCAAGTTTTTTTTAACAATTTTTTTCATTTTTTATCTGCTTAAAACTCTTACTTGGAATGGTTGACACACATTTTAGGCTTGAAATAGTTCGCCGTTGTCATATTTATTAAGTTATTTAACATCCTGTTTATGGGATATTCTGCAGATAAGTGAGCAAAATACGACCATACTTGACTTTACTTTTTCTAAATAACATTACAGAAGGCATCTCTGATCAGTTTTAAGCGAATCATTTTAAAATAGTTTAGTTTTATGAGAAATAAGTTTGCAAAAAAAAATTTCTTTCTGTGGCTACCCGTGCTGGATCGTTGCTTGATTTGTCTGAAAATAGCTGTCAATAAATAAACTCTGATGTCCAAATAGAGGCTCTAACTGGTTTTCTCAAGAAGAAGGACTATTTTACTCGTGAAAAACTGCTTCAGTAAAATGATATACAGGGGTGATTGTGTTCCGGTATTTTCATAATCGTTTCTGGTATTTTCATGTTCGAAAATCCCGGAAATGAAATATTTTTAATTATGCTTTTGTCCTCCCACCTTCAGTATTTTTTTTTTATTTTTCGAACTTTCGATGATTTTCCGATACTTACTAATAATATTCATCGAACAAAAATGTTAAGATACCATTCTATTTATTTACATATATGTGAGCAATACGACCTTACTTGACTTTACTTGTGCGAAGTAATATTACAGAAGGCATCTGTTATCAATTTTAAGCAAATGATTTTAAAATAGTTTAATTTTACGAAAAAGTGCGCAAAAAAATTACTTTCTGTGGCTACCTATGCTGGATCGTTGCTTGACTGATTTGTCTGAAAAGAGCTGTCAATAAATAAACTCTGATGTCCAACTAGTGGTTCTAACTGGTTTTCTCAAGAAGAAGGACTATTTGAGTTGTGAAAACAGGCTTTATTAAAATGATAGACCCATTACAGGTTTTTGTATGCAGTAACTAACAAGCGTCCCGTTTTTAGGTTACTGGGCATAAATGGGTTAACGATTCGACTGAGTTATGTTCAAGCAATGACCTGACACCACAACTACTCGGAACTATATTTTTCCAGTTTACAGGAATCACAAACAGCACGCTGTTATTCCAAATAATAGACCACTGCTTCATGCCCGTTAAGGAAAATGTCATGCCCCCCCCCCTACCGAAACCAGTTCAATTCACCTTATAAGAAAGGGGGGAGGGGAAGTCTAATAATAGAGTATAATAAGCCCATTATCGGATTTCTTGAACAAAGTGTGAAGCATAAATCACTCCTCAAACAAAAACACACTTGTCTTTGTTGCAAAGATGAATCTTGATATTATTGCTACGGTTAATTAGTTTTTGATTCAAGAAAGAATGCCGGCTTTTTGTGGGCAAGGAAAAAAATGACTGGCTTGTCTTTTTGAAAGCTTATAGTAATGAGCAAATTAGCTCTGTTGTGGTATGATTGAGATACGAAAAAAAAAAAGAGTAATTGAGATTTTTATATAGCATGAAGAATCGTTGAATTGATGTTGAGCTACGTGACAAAAGTAGCTGACACCTGTTTCCTGCTAATAATTTGTAAGACCATTGGATTGTGGAGCAAAACAAAGTGGTTGTGTTCTGTTGCATTTACGTATTTTGACACTTTAAAATTAAGATGTAAATCTGTTAGAATTATTCATTTCGAACGTACTTCTAGTTTAAAATCTTTATTTGCATATTTTTTTTTATTTAGTGTGTAAGATACCACTGTTTGAACTGAACTGAAGACAAGTACGCAAATTATCATGCTTTAAATACACGTTAGCTGTATCGGTGTTGGGGTCGTTATTATGTGAGCTACGAAGGTGGTAGCTATGTTTGTTTATGTTCGAGTACATAAGTGTAATAAAATATATTCTTGAACTATGTCTCGAGCTAGGGCTAAGACAGAACGACAAGCAATTTGAACTATTATTATCATTGATTATTATTATTATTATTATTATCATTATTACTTTAATGACTACCACTTTTTTTCACTCAGAGATTTGCTTTATATAATTCCGATACCCAATGCCAATTAACTTTTATGTGCTTTAAGACTGGAAAATTTTGAAAGAGCAAGTGTGAAAAGAAAATTCACACTTGCAATTATGATAAGCATACTTTAAGTCCATATTTAATCGTTGTGTGGGGGGCATCAAAAGCGAGAAATATTGTTCATAGTCGCAATATGTTGCGACTCACATGTTATTCCGAAAAATCGAAAGTGAAGAAGTTTTTTTCAATGGGGGAGTTTCCTTCAGTCAAAAGTACTACTTTTTGTTACTGAAATTGATAGAATGATATTAAAAAAAAAACGGGTGCCTGGAAAATACTTTAATTTTCCAAAGAGTTTATTTTTTATTAATTTTTTAAATACCCTACCTTGAAAACGTATTTTGACACTTTAAAATTAAGATGTAAATCTGTTAGAATTATTCATTTCGAACGTACTTCTAGTTTAAAATCTTTATTTGCATTTTTTTTTTTTTAGTGTGTAAGATACCACTTTTTGAACTGAACTGAAGACAAGTACGCAAATTATCATGCTTTAAGTACACGTTAGCTGTATCGGTGTTGGGGTCGTTATTATGTGAGCTACGAAGGTGGTAGCTATGTTTGTTTATGTTCGAGTACATAAGTGTAATAAAATATATTCTTGAACTATGTCTCATCTGTCAACTTTCACCAGGGTGGATGTAAATTATGCACACCGCTGTTTGCGGATAATAACTTCTACAAAATCGTTTATTTTTTTGCAAAAAAAAAGAAGCTCGCATCCCTTTGAGGTTGTCTATACAACCCCGTCCATACATGACGTTACTTTTTGCGAAAAATTGCCCCCCCCCCTCCCGCATCACAAAGTGTCCCCCATTATCTCATCCCATTCCCTTAACTTGTCACATGTCACACTTCTTGTTACCCCTTCCTTTCCCCCTTGTCACAAAGAGTGACCACTCAAAGAATGACATCATTTGTAAACAGCCCCTTTGCAGAAATATATTTTAAAAGAAGACGGTTTATGTATTTGTATACATTCTCCTCAAACAAATCCACTGTCAGATTTCGCCAAATTTGGCGAGAAGGTTATCTGATGATTTATTCAAGTAGCTATTATAAAGAATTGTATTTTAACCCCCGCCCCACAAAAAAATAATGTCCTTTCATTTCATTTTTGATCTTGAAACAAATCTCAAAACGACTACTGTTGAAACAAAAAGTATATTTTTCGTAGAGGCGGGATGGTGGTTTCGGTTTACACTCTATGTCACGATCATTAAAAGGCTTCATTAATTAAAAGAAGGTATTCTGTCTAATAAATGGATCTCCAGGTGGCGCAAGTGAAAAGTATATTTCTAGTAGTTTCTGTCGCGCCATTTGCTGTACTAGCAAACAAAAAATAGCATTTGATGGTAGTAAATTATTGCTAGACTAGCAAAAAATAAAAGCAACCTATGGTAGAAATCTTGCTAGAAAAGCAAAAAATAATAGCAACACAAGCTGGAATTTGTATGCTATAAAGCATAAAAAGTGTCTCATAACAAACCATGGGATGCTAGGAGAGTACGCTAGTAAAAGCAAGAATTTATGGTAGTTTAATGCTAGTTTTCTAGCTAAGATTTAGCATGGGATGCTGTACTAGCAAACAAAAAATAGCATCTGATGGTAATAAATTATTGCTAGACTAGCAAAATATAAAAGCAACCTATGGTAGAAATCTTGCTAAAAAAGCAAAAAATAATAGCAACACAAGCTAGAATTTGTTTGCTATAAAGCATAAAAAGTGTCTCATAACACACTATGGGATGCTAGGGGAGTATGCTAGTAAAAGCAAGAATTTATGGTAGTTTAATGCTAGTTTTCTTGCTAGGATTTAGCATGGAATGCTGTACTAGCAAACATTTTCTAGCATGAATTTTGACCTGGGTAGAGACGAACTGACTTACTAAACTGGAATACACGGAATGCATAAGAGCCTGAAAAGTTTTTTAGCAAGTCCAATGAATTCCTTTCAGTGAAAAAGCCCTCCCCTTTTTTAATATCATAGGTACTCTCCATAAATGTTGTCACACTTTTTTCCCGCTTTTATTTTTTTATTAACTTCCTTCCGTTATTATAAGTGTCGCACTTAAGCTTACACCCTACTTCTTTGCCACAAGTTACGCTACTTTCAATAAACATTTTCTTATTTAAATAAAAGGAAGAAATCACACTTCATGTTACCTCCTTCTCTACCCCCTCCTCTTGCCACAAAATGTCACATTTTCACAAAAGCCCCTCCCCCCTCAAAATGTCAAAACATTTATTCCTTGAAAACTTTTTGGACCTACGTTAACAGATTCAAATAGAAAAATTCAATTCAAGTCTTAATAGGCCATGTTAGATCACAATGATTCAGTTGATCAGTTATTAAAAAAACTATCTCATTTTGTATAAACTCGTTTTATTAACTTACCTTTTAGATTTTAAGCAGTGAGTTACCGCCCTTGAGCTAGGGCTAAGACAGAACGACAAGCAATTTGAACTATTATTATCATTGATTATTATTATTATTATCATTATCATTATTACTTTAATGACTACCACTTTTTTTCACTCAGAGATTTGCTTTATATAATTCCGATACCCAATGCCGATTAACTTTTATGTGCTTTAAGACTGGAAAATTTTGAAAGAGCAAGTGTGAAAAGAAAATTCACACTTGCAATTATGATAAGCATACTTTAAGTCCATATTTAATCGTTGTGTGGGGGGCATCAAAAGCGAGAAATATTGTTCATAGTCGCAATATGTTGCGACTCACATGTTATTCCGAAAAATCGAAAGTGAAGAAGTTTTTTTCAATGGGGGAGTTTCCTTCAGTCAAAAGTACTACTTTTTGTTACTGAAATTGATAGAATGATATTAAAAAAAAAACGTGTGCCTGGAAAATACTTTAATTTTCCAAAGAGTTTATTTTTTATTAATTTTTTAAATACCCTACCTTGAAAACGTATTTTGACACTTTAAAATTAAGATGTAAATCTGTTAGAATTATTCATTTCGAACGTACTTCTAGTTTAAAATCTTTATTTGCATTTTTTTTTTATTTAGTGTGTAAGATACCACTGTTTGAACTGAACTGAAGACAAGTACGCAAATTATCATGCTTTAAATACACGTTAGCTGTATCGGTGTTGGGGTCGTTATTATGTGAGCTATGAAGGTGGTAGCTATGTTTGTTTATGTTCGAGTATATAAGTGTAATAAAATATATTCTTGAACTATGTGTCATCTGTCAACTTTCACCAGGGTGGATGTAAATTATGCACACCGCTGTTTGCGGATAATAACTTCTACAAAATCGTTTATTTTTTTGCAAAAAAAAAAGAAGCTCGCATCCCTTTGAGGTTGTCTATACAACCCCGTCCATACATGACGTCACTTTTTGCGAAAAATTGCACCCCCCCCCTCCCGCATCACAAAGTGTCCCCCATTATCTCATCCCATTCCCTTCACTTGTCACATGTCACACTTCTTGTTACCCCTTCCTTTCCCCCTTGTCACAAAGAGTGACCACTCAAAGAATGACATCATTTGTAAACAGCCCCTTTGCAGAAATATATTTTAAAAGAAGACGGTTTATGTATTTGTATACATTCTCCTCAAACAAATCCACTGTCAGATTTCGCCAAATTTGGCGAGAAGGTTATCTGATGATTTATTCAAGTAGCTATTATAAAGAATTGTATTTTAACCCCCGCTCCACAAAAAAATAATGTCCTTTCATTTCATTTTTGATCTTGAAACAAATCTCAAAACGACTACTGTTGAAACAAAAAGTATATTTTTCGTAGAGGCGGGATGGTGGTTTCGGTTTACCCTCTATGTCACGATCATTAAAAGGCTTCATTAATTAAAAGAAGGTATTCTGTCTAATAAATGGATCTCCAGGTGGCGCAAGTGAAAAGTATATTTCTAGTAGTTTCTGTCGCGCCATTTGCTGTACTAGCAAACAAAAAATAGCATTTGATGGTAGTAAATTATTGCTAGACTAGCAAAAAATAAAAGCAACCTATGGTAGAAATCTTGCTAGAAAAGCAAAAAATAATAGCAACACAAGCTAGAATTTGTATGCTATAAAGCATAAAAAGTGTCTCATAACACACCATGGGATGCTAGGAGAGTACGCTAGTAAAAGCAAGAATTTATGGTAGTTTAATGCTAGTTTTCTAGCTAAGATTTAGCATGGGATGCTGTACTAGCAAACAAAAAATAGCATCTGATGGTAATAAATTATTGCTAGACTAGCAAAATATAAAAGCAACCTATGGTAGAAATCTTGCTAAAAAAGCAAAAAATAATAGCAACACAAGCTAGAATTTGTTTGCTATAAAGCATAAAAAGTGTCTCATAACACACTATGGGATGCTAGGGGAGTATGCTAGTAAAAGCAAGAATTTATGGTAGTTTAATGCTAGTTTTCTTGCTAGGATTTAGCATGGAATGCTGTACTAGCAAACATTTTCTAGCATGAATTTTGACCTGGGTAGAGACGAACTGACTTACTAAACTGGAATACACGGAATGCATAAGAGCCTGAAAAGTTTTTTAGCAAGTCCAATGAATTCCTTTCAGTGAAAAAGCCCTCCCCTTTTTTAATATCATAGGTACTCTCCATAAATGTTGTCACACTTTTTTTCCCGCTTTTATTTTTTTATTAACTTCCTTCCGTTATTATAAGTGTCGCACTTAAGCTTACCCCCTACTTCTTTGCCACAAGTTACGCTACTTTCAATAAACATTTTCTTATTTAAAAAAAAGGAAGAAATCACACTTCATGTTACCTCCTTCTCTACCCCCTCCTCTTGCCACAAAATGTCACATTTTCACAAAAGCCCCTCCCCCCTCAAAATGTCAAAACATTTATTCCTTGAAAACTTTTTGGACCTACGTTAACAGATTCAAATAGAAAAATTCAATTCAATTCTTAATAGGCCATGTTAGATCACAATGATTCAGTTGATCAGTTATTAAAAAAACTATCTCATTTTGTATAAACTCGTTTTATTAACTTACCTTTTAGATTTTAAGCTGTGAGTTACCGCCCTTGAGCTAGGGCTAAGACAGAACGACAAGCAATTTGAACTATTATTATCATTGATTATTATTATTATTATCATTATCATTATTACTTTAATGACTACCACTTTTTTTCACTCAGAGATTTGCTTTATATAATTCCGATACCCAATGCCAATTAACTTTTATGTGCTTTAAGACTGGAAAATTTTGAAAGAGCAAGTGTGAAAAGAAAATTCACACTTGCAATTATGATAAGCATACTTTAAGTCCATATTTAATCGTTGTGTGGGGGGCATCAAAAGCGAGAAATATTGTTCATAGTCGCAATATGTTGCGACTCACATGTTATTCCGAAAAATCGAAAGTGAAGAAGTTTTTTTCAATGGGGGAGTTTCCTTCAGTCAAAAGTACTACTTTTTGTTACTGAAATTGATAGAATGATATTAAAAAAAAAAACGTGTGCCTGGAAAATACTTTAATTTTCCAAACAGTTTATTTTTTATTATTTTTTTAAATATCCTACCTTGAAAACGGGGCGTGGTTTTTGTGACGTCAGTGGTGCACCTAACAACTCTCTTTCCAATAATAACACCATTTTGCTTGACTTGAGTTGTCCAATCGCAGGAATCGGTGACGTCACAACCGTCGTCATCTCACTACAACCAATTAGATTTCGCGCTTACGTGCACCACTGACGTCATGCGCACATGTTTTTTTTTTTTTTTCGGAATAGCATCTGCGCACTGGTTAAAATAATTCATAAAAAATATATAACTGTGTCAAAAAATTAAAAAATGGTCAATTCCTATGTTTTGAAGCATGCTCTTTCAGAAAAAAATACTTTTGAAATTTCGGAAACTCACTCATTCTAGGTAGCCTTAGTCAATACTTTTAAGCGAAAAAACAATTAAGAATTCTTGTCCTTCCCAGTCGCGTATCCAGAAACAACCAAATGTAGCCTAAAACTGCATTTTTGGTACTTATATATCGAAAAAATAGCCAAATATCCCCCGTTTTATATGTCGTTCGCAGTTGAGCTCGAATACATAGCAAGGGTCAGCTATTAATTATTTCACACTAGCCGGGTACCCGGCCCTGCCCGGGTTTCGGCCGGGTATGGTGTTTTAGTGATACTCGTTCATGGAATTTTTCAACATTTAAAGTGCCTATCTATACACACAATGGCTACTTCTGTAAACAATGGCAATTTTTTTCTGACTGGACAAACTAAAAAACTGTATTTCACACCTTAAATACAAATGCAAGCTACAAATAATGTTTAGGTAAATCGGAAATGTTATAAGCTTGGTACAGGGTGCGGCGGAGAAACTTGCAGACTTGAAAAGTCAACTAAGGGAAAAGTACATCATGTATCAGTTTACTACTTTTTATAAGATATGGTACCCATTCTGAATTTTTATATTAGTTAGATTCAGAAACTACATCGGGAAGAATGACGGCCCCTGTTAATGATGCACTCATGTACCTTAGATTTGTTGCACTCTTTCGAGCATATCGACTGATGGGATGTTGGTGATAGCAAGCCGGATGCTGTTCTCCAGGCGTTGCAGGGTCCGGGGCTTGTCGTTGCAAACGATCGATTTGAGATACCCCCATAAAAAGTGTCAAATCGAGTGTCAATCGAAAGAGCTGGCCGGCCACGGTACGTCGCCTTTCAAGGAGACGTTATCACTCAACTGGTGAACCACAGAAAGTTTGTAGGGATGAAACTGGAGTTCGTTGTGAAGAATTCGTCTCAGTGTCCAATCAAAAATCCCCAAAGCAGCAGCGTGTTTACGCGCCGAACGACTGGGAGAGCGCAAAAACGACTCCCTCCCTTTTTCGACGTTTTCTAGGGTTCTGGAAATCTGTTGACCTCCTGGGCCTCTGTTTGCCACATTCTCACTTTACCTGAATGTTTTCACTCACAAAACAGTCGATTCCCAGCCAGGAATGGGAACAACGGGCTGAATTTTGAACCGAGTTCGGAAGGCACGTTGAGTGGCGACCACCGAAAGATTATTTGAAAAGTAAGATTCGGCGGCGAACGCTCGTTGCTCCTTTGTCCAACGCATGGCGACAATTAAACTATGAGATAACAAAAAATTCAGGACCCTCTCTTTAAAATGAGACTCTTCCCACTCCTTTCTGACCACTCCTTGCTAATTAGCATCCCATTAAAATCAGCAAGTTTCTTTGTCACACCCTGTAAAATCAATCTCACTGGAGTCGAGTATTTCCAAACATTACACGTAAAATAAGTCCCATCATTAGTTTATATCCTTGTGACTACATTGGTGAAAACATCTTATGTACCTAACTTAGAAATTTTTTGACTATAAACATTTTCTGTTCTCTAACTGTTGCCAAAATCAATTATCTTTTTATTTAGTTTCGTTAGCGATTATTGGCACAGATGAATCTAAATATCCTAAGAAAGCAATAAATTTCATACTTACTCCAGAGAAGCCTAGGTTCAAAATTTTCACCATGATTACTATTAATATTGTTGTTGCATGGCAACCAAATTTTTGCAACAATGCACTGAAAATTTAATTATTTAATGGGGAAATTAAATGAAATTTACTATTTTCCATAATAACTTTTTTAAACTAAGCTTTTTAGAAATAAATTATAGCTTATCCTGCTCTCTGTTACTGTAGCTATCTAACGGTGCAAAAATGGTTAAAATCGGTCCAGTAGTTTGGAAGATTACCCCGGACATACGGTTTCAGAAGTAGTCTTTTATGTATATAGATGATGTTTTTGAAATGCATGATTAATCGCTCAAGATTTAATGTAACTAAAAGAAAAATAAACCAATCATGAAATGCGAAACTAAATTACTAAGTATACAAAAGTATCAATAGCCAAACGATAAACAAATAAAGCAACTACTTTACGCCCCTTTTCTTAAAAGTATCAATTAACATCTCTCTACGGATTTTAACTATAAGAGAGAAAATCAAAGTAACTAGTTTGTACCTTGTTTTGAATATCGAGAAGTGGTTAGAACTAGTTGTGAGAAAAATAAGAGCAGTGTAGGAAATAACCTTCTTCACGCCTCGCTATAAATATGATAAGTTGATTGATGCACGAACAAGAAAAGAGAAGTAAAGAAAAAATAACGCTAAAGGAAGTCCTTTTATATATGTTTTTAAAAATGATTGATAAGTGGTTAACCTTTTAAATCAGCTATTTATAAAGGAAGAACTTACAAATTGCACACAAAACTCCAAGTGAATTTTGTCATTTTTTCTGACATCACACAATGGATGACCGGTTAAATTGAACAGCAAAATAATGAACGCAGGGATCAATTAAGATATCGGGAGAGGGGGTAGGCTAAACACGTTTACAGGGGCCTGTGTTGTCAAATCTTAGAGTTTCAGTTGTCGACTAAAGCAAGTATTTTTTTCTGAAAGAACATGCTTCAAAACATAGGAATTGACCATTTTTTAAATTTTTTGACACAGTTATATATTTTTTATGAATTATTTTAACCGGTGCGCAGATGATATTCCGAAAAAAAAAAACATCTGCGCATGACGTCAGTGGTGCACGTAAGCGCTAAATCTAATTGGTTGTAGTCCTGCAATTGGACAACTCAAGTCAAGCAAAATGATGTTATTATTGGAAAGAGAGCTGTTAGGTGCACCACTGACGTCACAAAAACCATGCCCCGTTTTCACGGTAGGGTATTTAAAAAAATTATTAAAAAATAAACTGTTGGGAAAATTAAAGTATTTTCCGGGCCCATGTTATTTTTTTATATCATTCTATCAATTTCAGTAACAAAAAGTAGTGCTTTTGACTGAAGAAAACTCCCCCATTGTCTTCTTCAATAAGCAGGTCCCGAACGGAAACTTAAAATATGCAATGTAAGCTATTTTACGTACTTAGAATTTCAACGACGGGTAGCTGAAAAATGCTTTTTCTCACAAAATCGTGGTTTTTAATGAAACCCGGGTCATTTGTAACATATGTGTCAATTTTTCTCTACCTACCCTACATTATTCTGTGTGTAATGTACACTTAGTTTCTGATCACCCGTACTTACTTCAAAATGTTATTGAATAAAACGTGTTTTATAATACTCTCCCCATTTGCCTTTTAAGTACTATTCCGTGCGAAGAAAGCTATAAAAGAGTTAGAAAACGCCCAACTAAAATACCTAGATTTCTATCAAGCTAGTCCTTAATTATGTTCTTGAAGCAGTATAAGCTCAAAACAAATAACTAGTTGTAAAATCCACGAGGCACAATTAAAGGGATAACCTTCTCCAAACGTTGCTGGAATATGAAAGAACCACAAATTTAATGGACATTACCCATGTCCTCCCAACTCAATGATCCAGACTCCTCGTTTCCCGGTCGACCTCTGGAAGAAAGTGGTCATCGGTTGCAAACCGGTGACCTCTGGATGACCTCTTAATGGCAACGGTATTTTCTTAAATAAGGAAACGACTTGGGGCGCGCCTGGTCATTAGATGACCCTTACAAGTCGCCAGCAGAGCATCTGGGATACAAAATCTTCAACCGGTTCATAAATGGCGGTACAATTACCACGGCACAATGCAGTCACCAAGGTTGTAATTGCTTGTGAAAGGATTTTGATCTGTGAGTACATCCTAACGTGGTTTTCGGTTCGCATTAGAGCAAAAAGTTTGAGGATAAAGTTCGTATAATGAGGGGTCACACGTAAAGAAAGGCCGAATAAGCATGGGAATGTGGATTTTTCCGGTAAATAAAGCACTTGGATTTGGATTGCGCCTGAAACTACGATAACAAGTTTGATAAGAAAGATTGATTTACATCGACTATAGCGGGACTTTGGAGAATATTGAAATGAATAATAACAGCTAAAATTCCTTCTTTTTCTTTTTAATTTTTTAATATCTTTATGCGGCAAGAGCCAATGTGAAGTTTAACAAGCGGCGGTCGAAATTGCAAAAGTAGCCAATTGGACTAAAATTACGACAGAAAAACTTTTACATTATGTCATTGCATTTATTCTAATATGTACAATTAAAAACTTGCAAAATATAAATACACAAGAAATTCTCTCAGTGAAATTAAGCATACCAGTAATTAAGACTTGGCTGATTTAATTCTCACAGAGAAATTTAATGTACCAGTAATTATGACTAGGCTGATTTAATTCTCACAGTTAAATGAAACATATCAGTTCTTAAGACTTGGCTGATTTAATTCTCACAGTGAAATAAAACATACCAGTAATTATGACTTGGCTGATTTATGCATCTGAAATCTGACCCGCAATCGCAGGCCAGATTTTAGATGCTCGCAGAACATAGTTTGTAAACCTCTGGCCTAGGGGCCTCTGCTTTTTGCCGGCGACCAACCAAATGGTTAAAATTGTTTTAGCCAATGGTCACAATTGTAAGGATTGACTGCATGGAAAAGGAAAAAATGTGTAGTCCAGGCCCTCTCTATATCTTAATCGCGCAGTGGAACTAAGGGCACCGCGAATCGCTACTCCCCAGTGTATTTAACTATTAGTTTTCTTTCAGCACAAATTCATGACATTTGACTATTTTTCCTGTGTCTATACAGATAACACAAAATTGCCAGATACTGTCGAACCTTTTTAATTCGAACACGCTAAATACCAATTTTTGCTACAAGACGAACTGCATTTACGATACCCCTCCTGTAGTTTGTTTTCTATTGTTTGTGGCATAAGGCGAACTACTGTTATTTCGATGGTCCCTATTAAAGAGGTTTGACTGCACACGAATTCAAATAGAAATTTTGATTCCCTTAAATACACAAAGCACTGCTAAGAATGCATTTATACATTTTATGAATCATGGTTTAAAGTTATAGTGTGTGCTGTGCAGTAGTGTAGGAACTTTGTAAAAACAGGGGGAGCCCAGTATGGCGTAATGGCAGATATTAGCATTTTCTTAGGGGGGGGGCACAGCCCCACTTTTTTACTCTTTACGCATAAGCTCAATTATAAAGTAATTTATTTTCGAATTGACATTTTTTGTGAATAAAAGTAATTTAAAAGCGTTACTAATATCTCTTTCTTCAGAAAGACGACAAGTTTTAAGTACACTTTTACATTTTAAGTATGAACTTAGTTTTAGATGTAAATGCTCAAAAATAGGAAGTTTCAAACTTCTCTACAGGAAAAATGTCCAAATATTAATTTTAAAACAATGACTTTAGAATATTTTTGGTGACTTTAGAGGATAGAAATTTTTTGAAATAGAAGTCTAAAAAGCGAATTGTAGACCATCTTTGGTCACATTAGGGCCAGGAACTGTTGTAGCAAAATAATCCCGGGCAATTTTTCTAAAATGTAGGTTTAAAAACGTAATTTCAGACGATTTTTGATAATGTTGAGAATATGTGAAGTTCCTGAGGATGGAACAATTCTTAGAAAATGCGTTTGTTCCATTCAATTTGCACAGTACTATTGATCACATTTTTGAAAACAGGTTTGAGGTAAAAAATGTGCTACAAAAGTTATAGTAAGAAGATGTTCCCGGGGAGCTGAGTCGGTCTGAAATGTTACAGGGGGAGCTGTAGCTCCCCCAGCTCCCTCGTTTCCTACGCCCCTGAGTGTGTGGAATACAGTCAGGTCAGTGAAGTCTGACTGCGACGAGCAGTTTCCGGGTTCGAGCATGGGTTGCCTCCCTTCTTTCTCCTGTTCTTTCGTAGTGCGAATGTGCTGTCACTGGTTACCTACCCTATAAACGGTTCCTAATGGAAAACGGGAACTGGAAAGTCTGGTCACCAAATAACGGTACAGTCGGAAAAGTAAGGCCACGTTGTCACCCTAAAATAAGTCAACGGCAACAACAAGAATACAAGCTAAAAATAGCATTCCGAAATACATGGCTTATAAACCGCAGAAAAAAAAACTTGACAAAGAGTCGAACTGCATTAGATGACACAATGAACATCTTTGTAGAAGATACAATTGGGAAGACCAAGTTCCTTCAGTCCTAAGATAGAAACAATTCCAAAAGATATTGCCAATTTAGCAACGAAAAATATTTTGCAGCATATAGAGACTTCAACCGTTAACGACTTTCCAAAACACTCACAGCCCTCATTTGTCTTCTACAGTCACAATGATGGAATCTTTGACCAAACAAAAGAGTTTCAATCAAGATTTTTTTGCCAAAGTCGGATGATTTTTATCGACGAAAATACGAAACCAGCTGAAGTTCAAAGTCGATACAAAACAGAGTTGTCGAAAGTCAAAAAACTTTCGTGGAGCCGTATTGTGTTCCAATCGTAGAATTAAAAAAAGAAGCAGAAAAGAGGAGAGAGAATGGTGTGAAGTTGCCTGGGGGCTAGTCGTCTGCTTCGCCACTTGTTCCGGTTTTTGTAGAACCCCTTTGGAAGACAGGTCGAACTACCCGACATTTTGGTACCAAAAGAGAATCCGCCATGGCACAAGTAAGTGGACCAAAACGACGCTGAGGGAAATTGGTGCCTTGCTTAAATTATGTTTGTCAATGCGAACATGTTCAAAGCTAGAGTTAACTTTCTGCTGTATTTTACCAAATGAATTTCGGTTCCAATCACTTTTGTTAGTTTAAAGTATAGTCTACTGTACCGTAAACAAGGTGTCACGGTCAGACGTCAGACGAGGTATGCAAAGTGCGCCGTTGCCACTGAGTTGAAGAAGGTTTTTGGCAACGGCGGACTTACTTAAAAGAGCGAGGTAATGTAAGAGTATCAGTTGTAGCAGTTGTGGTTGTCAGTGTTTGTTGTGTCAGTAACAGGATGGCGAAAGCCAACTAAGTTAATGTTTAGTAGCAATAAATGATGTTCGTTACCACCTTGGCATGCTTATTTCTAGTTTTAGTCTAAATTGCCTTTCACACAAGGGTTACTTGGACCCTAAGGGGGTTACTTGAGCCCAACAGTAAAATAATGAAATCTGGGTTTGGTACTAGCGTTAGAGACTGTAGAGTGCTTCTACCTGGTGGAGAAACGAGGAACTACGTGCAAGTCTTCAACTAATAAGTACCAAACCCAGATTTTATCATTTTCTGTAATGGGCTCAAATAACCATCTAGGGTCCAAGTAACCCGTGTTTACGGTACTTTAAAAGGTAGAAGGCCGTTTTAGCTCAACACAACTGTCATAAGGACCCGTTTCTAGGGGAAATAACCCCTAAAACTAAGTGAACGTAAACATTAGTCGGCTAGGAAGAGCATGCGCTGTGCGTAAGCACAGTGTGCACGTAAAGACCATCCTACAATTGCCAAGGTCATTCACTCACTCCCTGACTATCTATTTAATTTAATAAAGTTTAGTGCTAATCATTCGTAACTTCAAATGAGAGATGTTATATTTTTATCATTTCGTTTTGCTAGATTGGTGAGAAATTAAGCAAAATACTTAAAATTCAAGGCCAAATAGGCAGATAAAGATAGTATTTTATTTTGCTAAAATTTTGTACAATACATAAGCTTCATAAGGGACAACTTTTCCGCACACAGGCTAAACTTATTTCGTACAGCACAGCACACATTCACTCGGAGAAAGGACAAGGAGAGAAGAGAGAGAGGACGTATATCGACGCCTCAGCCAGGAATTGAACCCGGGACCATCCCATCCAAGTCACATTTTAGTGACCACTAGATAAAGTGACCGCCACACTGTTAAAGTATTCGTTGGAACCAAAATGTCGTCCAAAGATGATCCAAGTTTTTGCGGTAACACTTAGCTCCTCCGCCATTCACAACATTCCCCGTTTTCACTCAGATAATCGCTGCCATCGGGCTTCTTTCAACGTGTCGCGCGTAGATAAATAGTCCCACAACCTGTTGCCAATACCAGAGCTGTTTGTATTCAAGTGCCGCATAAAAGCGAACAATAACTCTTTTACTTATCTTCTGGTGGTGGTCTGTGTGTGGGTTATGGCTGTCACGGCGGACTTTCTTCTCTTTTTGGAAGCTTTGATGAGGGTCAGACGATAGAAAAAAAAACGAGATGCAGTGAGTGACCGGTGTGACAAGTATGGTTCGAAGTTGTGATTTATGCAGCGACGCTAAATAGAACTCGGAGATAGAAAACAATGTTTATTTGTCGTGTTCAATTATAGTGTGCGGAATATGGGGTAGGTCAGCCATTCGGTGTAAGTATAACTGAAACTGATATCTGCGGCATAACGCATTACAGTCAAACCTGTGTATCTCGAATTTCACGTGACAGAAGAAAAATTCGAGATACGGAGGTTTCGAGACGCAGAGGTTGTAATAAAATTTAGAAAAATAAGCAATTGGAACGAAGTCAAATACTTAATAGATTGTTTTGCATTGACATTGTTGAATATTTTACTGTACGACGTGTTGTGAGTAAACGTTTTACTAATTGTGATGACTATATGTGTAGCAAGTGAATGCATACCTTTAAGTACGAACATAGTCTTTGAATGATTGTGCAGAAGATGATTTTTGTCTCCAAGTTATACCATTGATAAAGGTGGCTGGAGATGAAATACACAAATGAGAGTCGTCAAAATTCGAGATAGAGAGGTTTTCGGAAAAAATCATTCGAGATAAACATGAGAAAAACATTAAATGTATGCTGTAAAAGCAGGGATACTGAAAAATTTCGACATAGATAGGTTTTCGAACTAAGCAAGTTTGAGATAAATAGATGGTTCGACTGTAGTGAGTATTTTCTTGAAAACACAAAACTGTTTTCCTTTTCTTCTTACAAACTTCAAACTCTACAAATGGGTGGATTCAAGGTGAAACAGAATTTTAATAAAAGCGTTCCTTTATTGTTTTCAACTCACAACTTATTAGAAAAGAAGCTACTTCAAACATTCAAAAGAAATGTCTGCTTTCATCAATGTGCCTTCAATGCAGAAAATTGTGTGACATTTTAACGCATACTTCGTATTTTGTTCCGGGAGTTTTAAACTTTGGATTCTTGAATTTTAATGGGTCATAGTCATGACACTATAACAGTAATATTAAATATCAGCTATTTTAAAATAATTTTGTACTAAAAAAATAATGATTCGTACCTATTCTGCCGTGCTAAGCACAAAAGTCGTGTCTGCACTTTTTAACAAAATTGATTTATCGTCACCAGGTGGCTCTTTGGGACGTATTTCACCGAAATACAAAATTATATGGTCATTTGAGAACGAGAAATTATTTTTAAAAAATCTGAAAAAGTTTCATTTGAATCAAACACATGGTGGCGCAAAACTTTAACCCATTTATGCCCAAGTTTTTTTGTAACAATATTTTCAATTTTTATTTACTTAAAACTCTTACTTGGAATGGTTTACATACATTTTTGGCTTAAAATAGTTCGCCGTTGCCATATTTATTAAGTTATTTAACGTCCAGTTTGTGGGATATTTTGCAGATATGCGAGCAAAATACGGGCTTACTTGACTTTACTTTTGCAAAGTAACATCACAGAAGAAGGCATCTGTGATTAATTTTAAGCAAATCATTTTAAAATAGCTTAATTTTACGAAAAAGTGCGCAAAAAAAAATTACTTTCTGTGGCTACCCATGCTGGATCGTTGCTTGACTGATTCGTCCGAAAATAGCTGTCAATAAATAAACTCTGATGTCCAAATAGTGGCTCTAACTGGTTTTCTCAAGAAGAAGGACTATTTAACTTATGAAAAACAGCCTTAGAGTGAAATGATATACCCATTACAGGTTTTTGTATGCAGTAACTAACAAGCGTCCCGTTTTTAGCTTACTCGGCATAAATGGGTTAAAGAGTTTTGTCTCAGTTTGAGCTCGACTGCGGATACCACTTATGCGCTTAGCACGGCAGTATTGCGGAAGAGACAATGTAGTCACAAACAGAACAAACGCTTCAAATTCAAATATAATTTGTTTAAAAAATAAAACTGGTGTATTTTAAAATATTTCACATTAAAACTCATCTTAAGAACGAAAATGCAAAATGAGTTTATAATCTAACTCTTTCATTATGAATACTTCTTTGTTAGGGAAAAAAAATCTTTTAGAGCTGGAACTACAGTACGAGTATCGATAGCATACTGAAAATAAAAAAAACAAAAATAAATAAACATGGCACTGATGAGAAAGTGAAGGAAAGTGAGGGACGCTGCTGGTATAGTTTAGTGGTAATTGTACTGTAGGAGAATAATATACGAGGGTTGTTTTTTTTCACGCTCGATGGTTGTTCAGGCTCAGTGATTGTTCCCACACCGCAGGCCCAGGCTCGATGCCTGAATTGGACACGGTCGACTCGGCTTTTCATTCCTCCAGCGGACAGACAAAAGGACAACAAAGCCTGCTTGGGAATTAAACTCTTGGGGGGTCTCCGTTCGGTCGACCACCCAACCGGAACATCTGCCAGCGTCACGAAACCTGAGATGTATACAACAGGCTATTTTCGAAAAAACCGTAAAAAAAGGCTCAGAAAAACCAATTGGCCGCAAAAGGAAAAAAGGCAATTCTTATTACTATTCCATGTTCAAATGAACTAATTTATTAATCCAAATCACTTTTCAAAAAATTTTGTTCAATCCATGAACGGTGTATGCTTTTCATTTATTTACTTTTAAAAAGTAGCGAAGTAGCGACTACATTTCAAAAGTAGTTTGTAGTTGCTACATTTTTAAAAAAGTAGTTGTAGTTGTAGTTAACTACGTTTTTAACAAAGTAGTTGTAGTTCGCTACAAATAAAATTTAGTTTTTCCAACCACTGATTGAGACAGATATGTCAACTACTGATTAACCGAGTAACTTTAGTTTATTTATTTATTCATTTTTTTCTGCTACATAGAAAAACCTCGAACGCGAAACAACGATGTTTAAAAAAATCGACCGTAAATTATTCGTTGTTATTAAAGATTTTTTTTTTCAATAACTGCAACTGCTGAATAAAGATAAATCTTTTTTTTTGTTTTTTTTTTTTTTTTTTAATTTTGTTGCTGAAATGTTCATCGACAAAAAAAAAAAAAAAAAAAAAAATCATGAGAACAAATCAGCGATGCTTAAAAAATATCGATGCAAAACATGGACAATAATCATGGAAAACGTTTTCCAATGAGATTAATTCAGCAATTTCTGACAAACGATATACGAGCTAATATTTAGAAAAGTGCCAATTTGAGTCCCAAGTGAATTTTCACTAATATTTCAATAACTAGTTAAAAAAATAATTTTCCCCAGAAAGAAGATAAGTTTTGCTCTCATTTCATCTGATAACATCAGAAATTTTTTTTTTTTCTTCAGAAAATTTTGTTTTTATACATCAAAAATCAGATCGGTAACGTGTCCCAAGTAGCAAAGCTTCGCATGCAAACAGGTCATGCGCGCTTTCTAACTTCCCAAAAAAACGCACTTGCACAAAAAACGATTCTATTTTTACCCCTTTGTTAATATTTTACTTCATTTTTGTTTTAATCGATTTCTGATTTTCTAGCCGATGCGAAATAAGCGTGTCCCAAGTTCCGCCGTCAGAGTGGTAACAATAACTTCCGATCTATGTTTAGGCTCCCAAAATCATTTCCTGCACCTATACCACGTGATACTGAATACCTGGTGGGATGTTTTATCAAATCGTAATTAATAATTTGCATTTCTGCATCTAAAATTGTAGGTAAGATTTTTTAAAGTGATTTTATAAAATGTGTGTCATTTGAGTCATCAGATCGGTAACACGCTCTAAAATGCGCAGTTTTATTATATTAAAAATTATTTTATATATAAGTATAGTCCTTTATTACAAGTGAAAAAACCACGTGTTTGATTTTGGTTTAGTGCGATCGACTCGGAAATAAAAAAAAAACTTTGTCAGTTTGTCAGATCGGTAACATTGAAAAACAGCGAATACGTTACAGAACTACCTCACACGTTTCAGAATTATAAAAAGCAAAAATCATAGGTTTTAGCCATATATATTGAATATTTTTGTTCTTAAAAAATGAGAAGCAATGAGTTTTAGTACAATTGCTTCATTTGTGGTTTGTATGACCTAACAATAGAAGTTAGTAAAATAAGAAAAATTGACACTTCAGAAATTAAGTTAATTATTATTATTTTATTTATTTATTTATTTATTTTTGGTGCTTCAATTTCTCATAGTTTTGCTAAATAACTAGATAATGACTAGCATGCTAAATTTGAATTTCTGATCAAGAAATTAAATTTCCTGCAATTAATTAAAGAAAAGCAAGCAACAGAGTTGTGTATTGAAAAAGTTGAAGTTGTGTGTTGTTTCAAAACAAAACAAATGTTTTATTAGCTTGGATTTGGTAATCTCATAATTTATTTTATCTAAAAACCTTATCGCTCATTTTTATTTCCAAGAAATGCTTTTTTATAATGAAATTTGATTTTTTAGCCTAATATATATACAGTCAAACCCCGCTATAACGAACCCTCCACTGACGGACTTGAGTGATCGTTATAACCGAGAGTTCGCTATATCTGAATTTCCAAAAAAATCGTTGGAATTCGGTAATATGCTATAATAATGAACATCATAATTGCATATGTCCTAATTTTGTCAATGTTTTCCGTCACAAAAAAACTGTCCACAGTTTCTCTTTCTGCTTTTTGTAATTTCTTATAACCGTTTATGTTTTTTCATTAGCAGAAACGCTGGTGACAATAGATTTTGTGAGGGAAAATTTCTTGCAAAGTGAGGAGTGGGTTTCGCCGTTTTTTTAGGATCGTTATAGCCGATTTTTCAGGCTTTGTGGATCGTTATAAGCGTACAAAGTTACATTGCTGACACAGAGTTTTAGATCGGACCAATGAAAAGGTTTGCTACAACCGGGGATTCGCTATATCCCAGGTTCGCTATAGAGGGGTTCGACTGTATTTTAATATAATTATCTTAATTTTATGTTAAAAATGCAAGGAAATGATATCATATTTAGAGATGTTAACGTAGACTAAAAGCATAAACTCAAATATGTAACTCATATTAACATCAGATCTGTAACATTCATCAGATCTGTAACGGCTTAAAAGTGAGTAATCTAAGGAGGGGGTAAATAACTTCCTTGACCTCCCCCCTTTTATTTTCTTGCATTTAGACCCAATTTAGACTTAAAATCCAATATTAGTTTTTTTCTGCAAAAAATTTTTTTTTTCAGAAAACTCCAACTTCAAATTGGCACTTTTCTAAATATTGGCTCATACACAAATGCTTTAATAAATATAATTGTCACACTTATTCCGCACTTTTTTTGCTCAAACATAAAACATCGACATCGAACTCGAAGCATCGATGATTGAAAAACATCGACCGTGAAACATCGATGTTTCCAAAACATCGACAACGATGTCGGAGCACTACTATGAAGTATCATAATTTACAACCCCAAAAGCCCCATCCATAAAAATTTCAAGTTCAGTCTTTTCCCGGAAATAAACATTTAGTCTATTTTCGTTCTCCTGTTTTCTAGCTGCACACAAAAAAGCTACCACGTATCCTTATTCTTACCACCTATCATTAAGAGAACTAATATTTTATGTCTAACAAGCTACTATTTGCGAAATCTTGATTCAAACGTCGCTTAAAACAATGCACACTTCAGATAAATTCCGGTAATGAAACACGTTACTATATTGAGATACGATATATGGAACGAAAAATCTCCGTTGCCATCGCAATAAAAAGAAGCAACAATTTCAAAGGATTAACACATTTTTTTAAATCATTTTTTTACATGCAACTTCTCAGGTGAAAGAACTGCTACTTCCACAATCAATCTTCAAGTGAAAGCCATCCAAATCAATCCGATGGAAAAAAAAATGAAACTAATCCTTTTATTTTTAGATTTATAACACCTTTCAATCTTGATCTGTGCCCGGCTGTGATGAACTCACAGCTGTCACGTCAAATCGTCGTTTGGCGAGTTGAATTCGATGACAGCTTTGTCTTCGCTAACAGCAGACAAACAACCAGTTGGAGATTTCGTAATTGTTTTTCCATCGCGGTATTAATATTGCAGTAATCACTGAAGACATGGAATTGCATTTTCCATCGCGGAAAGAATTCGTTTTATCTGTATTTCTCATTTGCAATTTGTATCACTGTAATTGTCATGGATTGTAGGAGGTGGATGTAATTATTTTGGATGTGGCTTGGCGAAAGTTTTGATTATCGAACGTGAAAAGTAGGTTAGTAGTGGGTACAATAATGCGTATGGATATTGGCCATTAATACGTCGTAAGCGTCCGTTTAACAATGCTAAGAATGGAAAGGCGGTTACTGGTGATTGTGTTGAAAATGATGGTTTATCATTTTTATTTCCATAGATATATGCAAGTATATCTTGTATTTATGCATGCTATTTTGAGAATGATATTGGAAGCTCTAAAGGAAAATATGTGTATTATCATTCAGAAAGCATTCGTTTTTAATACACTTTTATTAGTTTTACTTATGAGTTTGTATGTAACTCTGAATAAAAGATAAAATTTACGTTCTAAGAAAAAAATAAAAGTAATGTGTTTAATACTATTATTAATACTAAAAGCTAAACTATAATATATAAATTATATTACTTATATTACATGTTGATGTATATTATAAGTGCATCTAAAAGCGTATTTTTCAGTTTTTTAAAACTAATTTAAAGATTATTGATGCAGAGAAATGTGGTGCAAAATGAAATAGTTGAGTTACCTTACCCATTTCAGAATGAGAAATTTGGAAGTTTGTTTTGAAAATTACAGTGCATTAGGAAAAGAAATATGTATTTTTTACAAAACTTGTATTGAAAAATTGTGTTCCATTTTTGGCAGAAAGTCATACCTTTTAGAAGTTAAAAAAAATAAAGAAAGAAGGAAAAGAAAAATAAAGGACTTTTTTTTCTTTTTGTCTAAAAATTGTCATTTTCATTCAATTTTGAATGCATAGAGTAATATAGAGATATGCCTGTAAGCATACAAATTGATAACATTTAACACATTTAAATATGAGTATTTTCCAACGAAGCTTACGATTAACAATGATTTATCAATTTAAGTCTCACCTACTTCATTTTAGCATGAAATAAGTTAAACATAATGCAATACCGGGCAACGCCGGGTGATATAAGCTAGGCTAAAATATAATAGACTACGTCAATTCACGAGCAATATTTTATTTATCAAAAGGCACAAAAATTAAATAAAAGGATATTGTTGACAAAAAGCAGAAAAATTAAGTTTGCCTGCAGCAGGAATAAATAAAATCCAACTCATTTTAAGCGTGAGAACTCGGGCTAAAGAAAAAGAAAATTGAAATTCACGCCAAAAGCGAAAGCAAATAGTGTTTTTTCAAACAAACAATTCCGAGCCGTAAGCCGGATGTGAGGAGGTTAAACGAAGCCGCTTTTGGAGTACGAAGAAATAAACGCCAAAGCAGTTCTTGAACTGATAATGACTATTTGAGGGTAACACCAAGACCTATCATCTGAATGAAAGAAGAAATAAGAGCGAAATTTCAAGGTCATTTTCCGCCATTTTTGGTTTTTGTCCAGGACGATAAAAGGAGAGCGATTTTAGATAAGATTATCGTTGTATTGTCTGTTGGGAAAATGATATTATTGATAACTAGCCATTCCCTCACGGCTGTGCTCGTGCATGAAAAGAGGTAATATGGGGAGCAAACTCAAAAATTTGCCATTTCCGATATGATTAATCAAAAGAACACAGTTCAAAAATGTGACTTAAATTGGATTGAAAAAAGCGCTACCGATCGCATTTTTTTATCCGCACGGCGATGCCCGTGTAATAAATGTAAAGGAAGTCAACTGAATAAATTTAAATTCATCCCAACCCTCTAAAGTAAAATTATTATCTTTAACATAAACACAAACACGAATGCGACGACCAGCAACAGGCTCTGGGCCCAACTGGGCTTGTGCTAGTCAAATTATAGACCCCAATGAAGATCAATGGCCCTCTTAAAACTATCTACTCCCTTGCTCCTTACCGTCTCTGAAGGTAAACTATTCCAAGTTCCCACCACTCTGCTAAAATAGTAATTTTTCCGAATTTCCAGGCTAGCCTGAGATTTTCACAGCTTCTAACAATGGCCCCTTGTCCTGCTTTCCGTGCACAAATTTAACCCCATAACATCTTTCGTTTTGATAAAAAAATTTGATCCACAACCTTTTAAATTCCACTAAAAGTCGTGTTAAAGTTTAAATCACAATGCGTCAAATAAATCAAAAAGACATTAAGTTAAGTAAGTAACAGCAGATATTAATCGTTCAAACTTAGTTACTTTTCAAGGCTATATGCAAAATTATGCTCTATATGCAAATTTAAACCGCTATGTAACTTCAGAGACAAAAGAACAGTTTGTTTGGAAAATGGATCTAGTGTTTCAGTTTTGCGTACAGAGTTATGCCTTGAAAATTGACTAAATTTGATTAATTAATATCTCCTGTTCTAATTAACGGAGAGAGACGTGCTAAAACTTTTCTTTTTCAGAAAAAAAATCCTTTCCGACGATGTATAATGTTAGGGGGTGAGGGAAAGTTTCAATTATGCCGGATACACCAAAAATTAGACCGATTAATTAATTCAAAAATAACTTATTCGAAATTTATTCCGCGTTCGAGGTGCAGTTTACTGGGATACATTCGAATTTTGTGCCAAGTTTCAGGTCTGAAGGTGCTGTAGAGGCTTCTAGCCATCGGTTACAAATATACAAACAAACAAACAGAGCCCGTCCTCTTTATATATATAGATAGCCTATGTGTTATTCTGATGTATTAGCCACATTATTGTAAAAGTTTCATGAAAATCAATTCAGTAGTTTTTGCGTGAAAGAGGAACAAACATCCGTCCATCCATACAAACTTTCGCAGAAATAATAGTAGAAAGATGTATTTTTAACATAGACATTCCGACACAGAAAGGAAGGGGGTTATGTGTTTGACGTGTATGTGTATCTGTGTATCTGTCTGTGGCACTCTGCAGCCTAAACGGATGGACCAATTTTGATTTTTTTTGTTCCATGTTCTATAGAACTCGAGTTATAGCGTTTTTTAGCAAATGCAGCTTAGCCTTTATTCACGCGTTCGGAACCGTTGTCCTTGTCTGCAGACAAGGAAGCAAACTCTTATAATTTATTAAAATGTTTATCAGTTGCCAGTTTTTATTTTTTTTAACAAATAAAATACTTGTAATTGATTTTATGGTTTAAATCTTTTCAAAGGGCTTTCAATTTTTCCTCTTTATTCTGGTTTGTTGACAAGCATATTTTATTAGTAAGGATTACCTTTCTTTTTTCATGTTTATACTGTCCTATATAAAACATTTTCACATTTTTAAATTTATAAAACTAAATTTTGAAATTTAAAAAAAAAATCGACTAATAAAACTAAAATTTAAAATTAAAACAAACCCCGACTAATTAATAAAACTAAAATTAAAATATTCAACAAACACACCAACTGAAAAAAAAATGTGGGACCAGATGGCGGCATTTTCGTGGAAGGGCCCCCAAGTTAAAATCTAAAAATTTTGTTTTCACCGACCCACAACTAAAACCTACACTGTAAAAAATAGATGTTGGTTTTACAGTAAAATGCAGCTAATTTTATAGGAAAAAACTCTAAAAATTGCTAATTTTACAGTCATAAACTGAAAAATTGCTAATTTTGCACTAATAAACTGTAAAATTGCTGCTTCACAGTAATAAACTGTAAAATTGCTAGTTTTACAATTTATAACTGTGCATTTGACAATTTTAAACTGGAACCTCTGCTGCCAACATTATACTAGTGCTTTTACAGTATAATACAGCTAATTTTGTTGTAATAAACTGTAAAGTTATGATAATGAACTGTTAAATTGCTGATTTGCAATAATAAACTGTAAAATTCCTAATTTTGCAGTTTATTTCTGTGAATTCTACAGTTTCAAACTGGAACCTCGGATGTCAGTATTATACTGTAAAAACAACATTTTTTTTTTTTTTTTTTTTTTTTTTGCAGCATACTCTCTTTTTACTTAAAAAACTTTCCTGTTACTCTCAACAACACTTTTACTATACGTTTTCATGATCTTTCCACTCGGGAAAAAAATAAAATCGGAAAACCGCCGTTACTTTCATCAACAAAACAAACAACAAGACTGACCTGTATTCTTTCTTAAATGGACCAAAATTGTACAACAAATTGCGCATTCAATTTAATCATCAGATCTAAACGTGTAATTGAAAGTTATCAGCATCCAATGGACGAAGCGAATTTAATGCTCTTAAAGCTCATATTTGATGATTTTTTTCCTTCCTAACACTATTACCGTAGCGTTCTATATTGGGGTAAATTGAGGGGTTTGGGTAATGATAGGACATTCGATAAAGCTTTCACTAGTGGAAATGGACAGTAATGTTATCTCGGGGAAAAAGAGTCATTATACATTTTTTAGTGCTTGAGCAGGTGTTTCGTTGGTTTCGGAATATTCTTCTAAACAGTGATGGAAATTTCGTTTGGATTTTCGAAATTAGAACAGAACTGTAATGTATTTGGGAAATCTTTGGAACGATGCATTGCAAAATAAATTGTTGTGTTTACAATATAATACTGAAAGCAGAGGTTTCAGTTTGAAACTGTGAAATGCACAGTAATAAACTCTAAAACTAGCGATTTTACATAGTTTATTACCATAAAATTGGCTGTATTATACTGTAAAAACACTAGTATAATACTGGCAGCAGAGGTTTTATCTTAAAACTGAAAAATGCACAGTAACAAACTGTAAAACTAGCAGTTTATTACTGTTTATTGCTGTAAAACTAACAATTTTAGTTTATTACAGTAAAACTAGCAATTTTTACCGTTTAATACAAAAAAATAGTTGCGTTATACTGTAAAAACATTTTTTTTTTGAGTGTGGTAAATTTTAACTTTTGTTTCAAAGTTTATCAAACAGTCGTCATATCATTCAGCATGTTGTCCAAGCTTCGTATAAGGAAGACATTAGAGTTAGGGACTCTTGGTAAGTAGAAACGCAGTGAAAATGAAGAAGAAATTTTGTTATTAAAACAATAAACTTAAGAACTACGCAATGACGAAACATTTCTTTTATCAGATCTGAATTTCCATCAAAGTTTATCGACTTGTTCATGCAACAGAAATGATCGCAAATTGAAATTAACATTGGACCAACCATTGGAAAAACAAATGCCGACTTACCGAGGTAATCGAGCTATCCACGTGTCGACTTACCGGAGTTTCACTCTATTTCAATGTTGCCATACTTCATTAAAAAAGAAAGAAAGTCAAAACATCACGATCAGACCATATCATCAGAAATAATGCACACCAAAACCAAACGAGATAAATTAAATCCTCAAAAATAATAAATACCAGTCGATCATAACAGAGAACAATAAATAGTTCATCTATTGTATTTTCATAAATTATTAATTCTATAGATTTGGCGGGACGTGAAAGAATCGGAAGCAATCAATCACATTTTTAACTGCTTGTCTGACACATGAAAAGAAATTGTTTCCAAGTTCAGGATTTGGATGCAAGGAGGTAAAGGTGAAGTTTAATGTTTCAAAGAACCACGTTTCCGCGTCTGTTAAATGACAAATTGTTTTCTTTTTACATGCAAAACTATTTTTCTCTAAACGTTTAAAAAAATAAACGCATTTATTCAGAAGAAGTAACATTAAGAAATGGTTCTGGCAGTGGCAAGTTCGTGGGAATATTTCAGCGTTTCCATCAATAGTAGTTGGATAAAATAGTTGTTTTTCAGTACACGACTGGCAGCCGAGGTTCCAATTTAAAACTAAAATGTACAGAAATGAACTGCAAAACTAGCAATTTTACAGTTTCTTACAGTGAAGTTAGAAATTTTAGTTTATTGCCGTAAAATTTAGCTGCATTGTGCTGCAAAAACAACAGTATAATACTGGCAGCAGAGATTCCAATTTAAAACTGTAAAATCAACGGTGATAAACTGTAAAATTAGCAATTTTACAGTTTATTACTGCAAAGATAGAGATATTATACTGTAAAAACAACATTCATTTTTAGAGTAGCATGTTTAACAGCTAAAACGCGATTATTTTTAGAATAGACATAATTTTTTTACATCTGAAATTTTTCTATCAAATTAAGACATAATAAATTAATTTAATTGAAGCTGAATTTCATATTTCCGGGTTTTAAAAATGAACAAATTACTTGTTTCCGAAAATAATTCAATTCACAAACTACAGCAAATTATTAGTATCATTATGTTTTAACTAAAAAATGTTTTCATTATTTGAGTATTTTTCTACATGAAGTAAGAAGTGACCTTTAGAAATCTTTCTGATAATGGTTGATTTGGAAAACTTTTTCGAAAATTAAAGAAAGAGGTAAAAGAAAACTTGACCTTAAAGTTGGAGTTTTAATGAAAAATGGATCATTAAATTCCGGTTCTTCTGTTTCCATGTCAATTTCATGTCATTATCTACGACAGAATTCGGCCGCAAGAACACACCAAAGAATGTTTCAAACTGTATACAACGGAAAGAGATTTTTCATTATGATCCACTCTTATCAAAACTCTCGTCTACATTTTTTTCTTGTTGTACACAATTTGTGAAGCTTTAGAAAATTACAGTGATACATAAAATACCTTTCCCTAATGGCTTTTAATATAGTTAAAAATATATAGAGCTGACCAAACAACTTTTTTTAATAAAGTTTAAAAAAAAAATTGCCTGGATGAAATAGGAAACAGCAATTGTTTTTCTACCCAATTTCAAACAGGAATTGACTACAAAATGTTATGTTTCACCCTTTTTCTCAACTTTACCCCACTTTTTTAGCATAAATCCTTTTTTCTCCCAGAGAGCTCAAAAGTTCTCCCCGTTTCCATTTTCAATAATCATACATGTCAATAAAAATGTTTTTACTGTAATGTATCAATTGCTACAGTTTTATCACAAAAACAGGATGAGCATTAATAGTGTGCAAAACAATTGGACTATACGATAAAAAAACAGCCATGGGTCGTCTTATGAATTTCGCTAAATAAAATGCTTATAACTTTTTTCTTAGTTCAGGCGACTGAAGCTGGGAAGCTCAGTAAAAAACTTCGCTTGGGGTGTTTTTTGACAAGCTTTCCAAACGGGCCAAATTTGAAAAGATGTGATAATTCTTAAAGTAGAAAAAGCCATTTAGAATGTAAAAATGAGTTTTTAATTAATAGCTCCTTCAACTAGCGTGTTTTATTTTTGTTTATTCATTTTTTGTGATAGCACTAAAATTCGGCAACAGCTACTAAACAAAAAAAAAAAAAAGAAAGAAGAAAATCGGTGGACAAACAGAGAGAAACATGTTTCTAAACTTTTCCCCTCATATTTTCACATGTAAAAATACGGAGAACGGTATCTAAGTTTTAAAAACAACTTTCGCTTTTGCCATTTAAAAAAAAACTACCGTTTTTCACTCGCAAAAAACTTCAAGAAATGCCAAAGCAGTTTTAAAGTTATCGATCACTACTGCTACAAATTAAAACACAACAAACGTCACTTTCCCTTGATATGCATAATATGTGTGATAACTTGGCGTCATCTTGGCGTAACCAGAAGTAAAAGCTGTTACGGTCTACTAACCTTCAGATAAACGCTGACATCTTCGCGTCAAGGGCAAGGGATTTTATGTGTGTTTTCTCCTATTCATCAACATTCCATCCTTGAAAAGACATGTTACAAGCAATCCCTGCTAACTTTTCCTTTCCGATTTTAAAGAAAATCACAAGCGCGTGAGCAGTTTTTTGCGTAATTCGGAAGTTGAAAACATAAAACGTTTAATCGCGATGGCGTGACCTTTGGTAAATCAGTGTTTTGGTTAAATTTCAAATAACTTGAGCGAAGTTTTGTTTGTTGTTATGGAACTTAATTTGAGTGGATAATAACATTGAAGTTTTGAATTCAACATGTATTTGTTTGAACAACAAACTTATGTATTAGCAATCTTTTTAATACGCTTTTATTAGTTTCACATGTGGGTTTGTTTGTATTTATGTACATATGTAACTCTGAATAAAAGATAAAATTCACGTTCTTTGCAAATATAAAAGTAACATATTTAATACTAAAGGCTAAACTATATTTCATGTTGTGATGTATTATAAGTGCATGTTAGTTTGATGAACTCTAAAAGCGTATTTTTTAGTTTTTTTAAACAATAATTTAATTATTTTATTTTTAGAGAATTACTGCTCAAGTACCTAAGAGCATTTTTTTCTCCAAAATTTAAAAAATCGTCAAAAGCTGTAGCAATTAGCATATTATAGTAAAATCTTTCAATCGATAATGTTTAATTTTACACTATAACGCAGTATATAAACGGTTATACTTGAAGAAACACCAAAAAGGGTGCACTGTTAAAAATTCAGAAAGCTTTTATGGTAAATGTTACTATAAAATGTAGCGTTTACAGTACAGAAAATTTTTACAGTAAATTGTACCGATAAAAAAATGCGATTGCAGCGCCAACTGTGAGATTCAGATGACACCCTATTTCCACTCTCGTGGTGTGTCTCATCTGGTACAGTGGATAGTAAAGCAGTGCTAAAAAATTGGGTTCCGGGTTCTATCCTTGTCGTTCGTATATCGCGATTTTTAATTCGCGTTTTCTCCTCCGTAAAATTTTACAGTGAAAAATATTTTACGGTAAAAGTTACTGGCCAGGGGTGCCCATCCCCCCCCCCCCCCCCAAGCTCAATGGCGCAAATTCCCCCCCAAAATTGTTCACAACGCTTTTGTAATTTTTATCCCTCTTTTTTATTTTATTTATTTTTTAAAATATCATTTATTTATTTTTTAAATATTACTTATTTTTTTTAATATTATTTATTTTTTTAAATATTATTTATTTATATTTTTAAATGTTTTTATTTATTCTTCTAATGTATTTTTTTTATCTATATAATTTTAACTTTTTTAAAGTACTAATTATGAATAGAATAGAATCGCTTTTTTTCCCCTTTCCAGACATTCCAAGCACACACACACGCACAAAATAAATAAAAAAATGATAGTAAAGAAATAACTTAAATTAAAAAAAAATAATTAATGAATAATTTACATTAAAAGAAATCAGTAAATAATTTAATTTAAAAAATAAATTAATAAATAATTTAAATAAATAAATAAATTAGTTTAAAAAAATCCCCCCCAAAAATTTTGATGGCGCAACTTGCGCCATAATCCCCCCTGTGGGCAGCCCTGTTACTGGCAACATGGATACCAGTAACTTTTACCGTAAAATTTTAGGAAAATTTTTAGCAGTGTGGAGTTATTATTATTATATTTTTTAATTTTTTGAGAGCTTTTCCAGTTTTGCGTCGGGTGTTTTGGGGCTAAAAACTCTCACTGTGAATGAACACCCATTTTTTTACTTACTTATAAAAATTCAAATGAGTTTTCTTATTGGAAAAAAAAAGAAAATAACGACCCGTTCATTCAAAGATTGGTTCACCTTTTCTTCGCAATTTGATGGTATCGTTCGGTTAATTAATCCAAAGACAATTCGTTAAAAATCAAATGCCAGTCCTGGATTAATATGTAATGTTGTCTAATTTACATTACATAACGCAGATTATGTAGCGTAAGGCAGGGGTGCCCACAGGAGGGGATTATGGCGCAAGTCGCGCCATCAAAATTTTTGGGGGGATTTTTTAAAACTAATTTCTTTATTTACTTATTTATTTACATTATTTACTGATTTTTTCAATAAAAATTATTCATTAATTAATATTTTCAATTTAAATTAGTTCTTTTATTTCTTTATTATTATTTATTTAGTTATTTATTTTGTGTGTGTGAGTGTGCTTGGAATGTCTGGAAGAGAAAAAAAGCGATTCTGTTCTGCGCATAGTTAGTACTTTCAGAAAATAAATAATAAATAAAAAAAGAATAAATAAATAATATTTAAAAAAATAAGTAAATATTGAAAAAATAATATTAAAAAAAAATAAATAAAATAAAAAAGAGGGGTAAAAATTAAAATAAAAAGCACAAGAGGGTTGTGAAAAATTTTGGGGGAGAATTTGCGCCACTGTGCTTGGGGGTGATGGGCACCCCTGGCGTAAGGTATACAAGGAGTTGGACCTAAAGAAAGACTAAAAAGGGTTAAGTCAAGACAATGGTTTGATTTAAAAAATTTAAACTTTAGAAAGCATGTCACACGTTAAATTTTTCTTATTTAAACAAAAAAGTTTTTTTTTTTTTTAAATTTTTATTTATTTATTTATTTATTATTTAAATCTAATCTTTAAATCAGTTCACTCCCCATGTTTTGTGGTATCAAGTGGTTAATGGTTCGTGATGTTTTACAAATACTACTTTCTTGAAATTTTTGTACACTGCAAAAAATAAACTGTTTTAAGAGTATAGTCGACGCTCGTTATAACGACCACACGTTATAAAGACCATCCTGATATAACGACCGGTGAGAAAACCCCCATCTGTATATCTGAAAACCCCCAACATACTCTATGTTCTACCTCGTATAGCGACCACTCGTTATAAAGACCGTTTTCTGTAGGACGGAGACGGTCGTTATATCGAGCGTCGACTGTATGACACTGAAAGCAGAGGTTTCAGTTTAAAACTAAAACCACAGTAATAAACTGTAAAACTAGCTATTTCACAGCTTATTACTGCAAAACTAGCAATTTTACAGCCTATTACTAAGTTTTTTACCATAAAATAAGTTGTATCATACTGTAAAAACAACTGGAAGCGAAGTTCCACTTTAAAACTGGAAAATGCACAGTAATAAACTTTAAAACTAGCAATTTTACAGTTTATTACTGTAAACTAGCAATTTTAGTTTACTACTATAAAATTACTATAAAAATTAGCTGTGTTATACTGTAAGAACAACATTTATTTTTCGGTATCGATGGCTGATAAACGGTGTCTATGACTTAAGAACATAATTGAAAATCACACGGCATGTGCAGCACTGAGTTAGATTAGAGATTAAATATTTGTCGCGTAGTAAAAGACTCACTCGATAAACAGACTTTTTACACTATTAGGTAAAATATTAGAGCAAATATTAGTAACTTTTTTAGCCTTTTATCTCTTCTCAAGGGTTAAAAATCTTTTACGTCCACATAGTAATGAGATAAATTTTGACAGTAAAGTGGGCTGCCAACAAAAGAATATGTTTTCAAAATTGCTTTTCAGCATACATTGCAAGTATTATCATTTGTTCCCCTCTCAACGCATTGATGAATATGTGATGATTTAATAATAAATCAAGAAGGCCTTAACATATAGCAATCTGACCCTTATGTGTCTAATAAAATGGCAAAAGCAAGATTTATGCTGTAAAATACAGCTTTTCATAAATCAAGAGCTTCTTAAAGACTTGATATTCAAGTTTGAAATGAATATAATAACTCAATACCGCTGTTAAGTGTCTAGATAACTTGACAACATAACATTTGGTGTTCTACCAATAGCATCAAAATTATCAGTTTTACATAAATCCAACATGTAAATGCAAGCAAGGGAAAGCTTGGTCAAAGATAAGAGCTTAAACGCGTAAATTATCCTAACGTTTGAAGTCTCTGCTTGCTTATTACGGTTAATTTACAGAGCCCTTTATTCCAAAGCAAGCTTTTTTTCAAAAACACAGCAACGTCATTCTACCATGACCTTAAATACCGCAAAAAATTCCCTGAAGGGCCACCGCACCCACGCGCTCAACGACTCCAACTTTCACTTCCCTCTCCACCTTCGGTCTTCCTCCAAGTCATGGCCAGTTGAATTCCATTTGCGTGCAGGAATTAGTTTCATGGGGGTGGCATCAGATACGCCGAATCGATTCCGAAACCTTTTTCTCACCGCCGTCGATTTGTGGGTATAAGTGGGTGTCTATTGGATAATATCACTTGCAATCTCTTTTTTACGAACTTCCGCTTATTATAAGATTACGAGTGATTGATGCTTTATTTTTTATTCCGGGAAACTTTGCTTCTTCTGTTCTCATTGCAAGCAACATTGCGATAAATGGTCAACATTCATACCTATGATAACCATTTACTTTTTGCCATTTTATCTTGCTCAATACGGGACATTGTCCAATTTCAGACAACTGTATGTGCGTTAAGCAAAAATCGCATGTTTGTTTACGCTCTGTTCATCGAAAAGATACACTGACAGTAAAACAGTAAGTTGCTGAACTGTTACCAGAAATGAAAGTTTTTTTAGAAAATTCCCGATTTGTTGCCGTACAGTGACCGGCTTTAACTGGGAAGATTTCCGAATGCTTCAAGAACTTTAAATTTTTGTGTAAACACGAAGTTCGTACAATTTTCAGAAACAACACATTTTATTTAAGCAGTAAGTTACTGCTCTTAAGTCTGAGCTAACGCAGAACTGCATGCAGTATAGTTCGACTTCATAGAAATGTCATCTGCGTTCGACTCTATTATTGTCTACTACTGATTGATAAGTCCAAATTAGGACGAAACCGCAGTCTCTGGATGTTATAACAGGACTGTCTGGAAAATTGCACGTCACACATATTTAGACCAGCCACCTGGTCAGAGAAGTCTGACCGGATGGGGAGGTCCCGAGCTCGAATCCCGCTCTTGCACATATGTACTCTCTCTTGTCCTTGTCCATCCTTTGTATGAGTGCGTTGTTGTGCTGTGAATGGTTACCTCCCCTATAAACGGGTTCTCATGGCATGTGGGTACTGTGGAAGTCGGACTTCACACCCAGTGACGGTACAGTTGGAAAAGTGAAGCAGCGTATCCCAAACTGCCAACCTAGCTCGTACAAGACTACAATACATTTTTAATTTCTGTGATGTTATGAAAATTTAAATTGAAAGACAAGTGTAAATTACGAATGAATTGTATTTAAAATGTGTTCTGGATGACATTGTCACTGCCCCCCCCCTGCAGTAATGTGTTATATTTTCGTTTGAAAGTTGATCAAATAGCGGTAAATTAAGATAAGCATTGGTTGTTCACCAAATGTACTTGTTTCATATTTAAAGTCTCGCACAGAAATATGTCAACTGACTTACAGTTTGATATTTTTTCCAGCGACCTCTGGCGCATTTGCGCATACCTCAGGTCTCTACTGATTTTGTCGAAATATGGCTGATGGTGAGGAGTATGAGGAGATTTTGCTAGATGGTGAGGAGATTTTGCTTCGTTTTTCGCCGGGTTCCTTTGTTTGACGTGTTAGTTTGCGTTGATGTTTTGTTCTTTTTTTAATTTATCCCCTTTCCTCATCAGTTCTAGAAAATTAAATAACATCGGACAGAGCAGAAATGCTACCATGGTCCCTTTTCTTAATCAAGCTGTCACCCCTTTTTGAAATAGAACCGGTCAACAGTGCCAGGAGCGCCTTTCAAGGTTGGACAGTACTTTGTGTGAAATAAACTATAACATCGATATTTTTCTCCGTTTACATTTTATCAATAAAATAAAACAGAGCCAAGTGCAGTATGTCAGTACATTCGGTTTCACCCATTTTAAAAGCGCCGCCACGCGGATAATTTTGCAATCATGCCTGAGTGATTCTCACGATTAATGCTCTACGCGTGATTAGCACCATCACGTTTTGGCCTAGAAGTCTGAAAAATGACACAAGCTGATTTTTTTTTCTCAATAGAACTGGTTACCCAGAGCAAAAACTCATCTTCAATTTATCTATGTAATCTTACGCAATTTATTACTGAATCAGTAAGACTTTCAGTACAAATTTAAACTATGCTTCTTGTAATTAATGAACAATTAGGTTTTTTATGAATATTTATATGATAATGTTTTGCTTCCAGTAATGGAACTGAGTTATGATGAGGATAAAAGTTTTAGATTTTAAGAAGTAAGGCGATGTAATTAATGGAATGCCATATTTGTCGATCGTTGAGCTTTTGCATATGAAATTTCTTAGCGTTCTAGAAATTTTAAACAGAAATATTACTCTCATAAATATAGCAAATGAATTCCCGGTCTGATTTGCTTTAATTATTGATTATCAAGTTTATGTTGCTCGTTGTAGAATTAGAAGGCATATCAATTTTTCATTGGTTGTCTATTGCGTTACGATGTTTTGATTGGTTATCAACTTTGATTGGTAACCAAGTATTTTAATGATCTAGCTAAAGCAGGAAAAATCTACTTATAGACAACTTCCTGCAAATAAAATATTCACTGAATTAATTTCATTATAAGAAATTACAGAAGTCTTTTATTTATAAAAAATAAAAGAAGAAAGAAAAGGGTGCACCGAATAAAATTTATTTCGAAAAGGTTTGGGAAACAAGTGTTAAAATTTTTGCTCCAAAACACGAACAATTAAAGCTTTAGCGTAAAAAACATGGCAAATGAAGCAATAATAATAATAATAATTTTACCTGAAATGACTCGAATCAAGTTTGTAGAAAACTAACACAAAGATATGCGAAAAACTAAAGTAAAGCATTTGAATAATTTAATGTTTAATGGTGAATACAAATGGAACAATGAAAGCATATCAATTTCAATTGATAATGTATACAAATAATGGCAAAATTAAAACAAAGGCAGTTATTTTATTTTCAGCTGTTTATTTATCTATTTATTTTACCTATTTATTTATGTTGTTATTTTAATTATTTAACTTTGTGCTTGCACTTATGTAAGAAAAACATAAATTTTAAATCAGTTAATTTTGGAGATTTTCTCCTTTTCTTTTTTATCTTTCTTTCTTTCGTCTTTCTTTTCTTTTTTTTCAATTTACCTTCGCCAATGAGCGATATGAGAAAATAAATTAATAAATATTGATGAACAATTGCAAGCATATTTGGGTAGTAAGATCTCTAAAATACAATATAAATTTAATCGCTTCTTCTTTTAAAAAGGAACCAATACCACAAAGTAAACATCCCGATACCTAAAACAAACCGCTTTACGACTGGACTTTAAAGCATAATTGCCGGGATCCGCGTTCACAAGACTCAACAAGTGAAACAATGCAGATGATCAAAATTAACAGTTTCGATGTTCCGCAAAAAAATTCGATTGTGTCTTAACTTGATAAATGAGGCTTTGTGCTGCGCGCCCAATTAGAGTAACATTACAGATTCTATTTTCTGGAGTAATGAAATTTAATAGCCACAAAATGCCGTACAAAGAATGAAATCTTCCATCGTTAGTGTCTGTTGGTTCGTATTTTGCTCGGTTTGTGGTAAAGTTCTCGAGCTTTTATGGGTCAGGCGTTAACTCTGGAGCGAATCTTATTGTTTTTGGACTGCCTACTTGGCTCCGTTTAAGGTAACGGAGTTCTGGAATCCCTTGTTACGTTTTCCGACATCTGTTAAGTGTTTAAAATGATTTAGTTATTACATCAGGTTCAATAAATCAACAATGCGCGCTGGTGATGAGTGTTTTTCAATGCTTCATTAATTTATTTTGGCATATGATACTAATTAAGATAACTAGTTTACGTTAATTATGAAACTGATCCGGTATTAAACTCATGAACATAATAACGGAGATAGAATTTAGATCAAAATGCAGGATTCACTGTTTCAAATTATGTAGAGAGTAGGGATGCACCGATTAATCGGTCATAATCGGCCACTTTGCCGATTATTAATAATCGGCAAAATCGTGCCGATTAATCGGCGGAAATTTTTTTTCTAATATTATTTTAAAAAGTATACTTTCATTGTGAAACTATGATGAATAATTTTAATAATAATAATCACAGTTGATATAAAGTTTCTAATAAATTAATTTTCTTATTTTGAATAAATGTACACATAGACAATGTTGCAACATTTTTCATGTGTCAATATTTTTCTTTTTAGCACAGTGCTTTTAGATAACCTCTAATTTTCACAAAGAATAGAAGTCTTGAATTTAATGGCTACTAATATTTAATTATTTCAATTAAATGCACTCCTAAATTAGAATGCTCATCACAAACCTCCACCCCCCCTTTTAATTTTTTTTTAATGTCTAGTAACATAGTAAACAATGTGTTAATATAATATTTTTGACAATAATATGGAAATTGGTTTTAAGAAATAGGAAAAATTTTTGAAATTATTTTTGAGAAATTAGGAAAATGGAAAAATAAGTAAATAGCATATATATTTTCTCTCATAAACAGATTACTATTTCTAAAATCACAATTGTAAAAGAAAGTCAAAATTGGTGATGGTGAAATTGTTAGTATTAAAACCATCACCCTGATCATTAATCGGCTTGGCCGATTAATCGGCCGATTATCAACAGCCGATTAATCGGTAATCGGTAATCGGCCAATTTGCTTATCGGTGCATCCCTAGTAGAGAGCTTGTAATTACGCTTACAACATCATTTTGCAAGCAAAACTCCTTTTTTTAACAGCTTGATGTAAAATCATGGGTAAACTAAAATGGCTAATTTTATAGTTTATTACTGTGCATTTTACAGTTTTCTTAAACTGTAAATCTCTCTGTTCAGTATTATACTGTAAAAACCTGCTTTCAGTATCATGCTGTAAAACAATAGTTAATTTTTTGCTGTGCATTATTAGAGATCTTAATGTTTGGAAAGTTTCTAAAAGCACTAAAAAGTGCATAAAAAGTAATGTATTCAAATTCAACGCTCAACATTTATTTATTTATTTATTTTAGACGCAAATTGCTGTTCTCATTCACATTCGCCAATTATATCCTAAAAATTCGGCTTCACTTATACATACTCTGGGTGTGAGAAAACACCAATTTCTCTTCAGATGAGCTAGCACTAAGCCTATACCATGTTTGAGGCCAAGGCTGCATGCTTCCACTTAATTCACACCTACAGATTTATTTATTTATTTTTTCGCTGAAATCTTCATCTAAATATTTATAAGAACTTTCTACATCAAGCTACCGTAAATAATAGTTCTTTTTCTACCTCTTTTTTTTTTCGGGTGAAAAAAAGGGGGAAATTGTCTTGTTTTGGATCGAGAAATCACCGCATCAACAATGGAATGGGGATGTTTAGAATACTATTTCCGATTCACTGTGTGGACATTGTGTAAAGCTGCAGCGAACCATGGTTGGAGAGCATTTAGATAGAAAATCACTTTTGCTTACAGCTTTTCTGTCTCCTTTCAGGTTCCGAAGCTCAAGCAAAGATTTAATGGATTTATTCCGTCGTCGGTAAAGTAATCTTCAAATAATTTAAATATAGTTTAAAAACTAAAAAACACGCTTTTAGAATTCATCAAACTATAAAGCTTTAAACCATGATGTATTATAAGTTTACATGCACTTATAATACATCAACATATAATATAGTTTAGCCTTTAATATTAATAAATAGTATTAAATATATTATTTTTATATTTGCAAAGAATGGATTTCATCTATCATTCAGAGTTACATACATACAACTGAAACACTATACATCACTATGTTGATAATACATCAACATGTAATAATATAGTTTAGCCTTTAGTATTTATAATAGTATTAAATATACTACTTTTATATTAAAAAGAACGTGAATTTTATCTTTTATTCATAGTTACATACATGCATACACATAAACAAACCCACGTGAGAACCTTATAAAAGCGTATTAAAAAGTATTTAACTGCTGCAATAGAGTTTTGCCAAGTTTAACAAAATACATAATTCTCCAATCTGTTACATTTTTAAATGGTTTCCATACGTTATTTAATTAATAAGTAACAAATCACAACATTAACCGCTTTCACAAAAGGAAAAAAAATCTATTGGCGCCAACCACATAGCTGTCCCTCATAAAACAAAGTACCGTTTGTCGAATTAGCATTCTTCTGCAGTTTTAGCATGAAAACTTATCAAAAAAATTTAAATACTGATACCAATGGAAAGAAAGGATTTCATTGCTTGCGATGGAATTCGTTCGGAACTTCCAAGTATGCAGAGCTCACAGTGTGATTCTAAGTCTTTATGCACGCAATTGGTAACGATTTCCTAGCTGACACACAATCGTAGAAAGCTCAATGATTCAAAAAATTTTATCTGTTGCCAATTCATTTCTGTTGTCAAATAAAATACTAGTGATTGATTTCCACAATCAAAACTTTCAAAACGATTTTTATTTTTTCCCGTTTTCAACTGCACTATCATTTAGTTTGGAGTCCAACTTCCACGGTACAAACATGCCATGGGGTCCGTTTATAGGGTGGGAAAACGTTCACAGCACAAAGAAAAGACAAGGACAGGAGAGAGAGGAAATAAATCCATGCCCGAGCCAGGATTCGAACCCGAGACTTCCCCACTCCGGTCAGACTTATCTGAACACTTGGCAAGGTGTCCGGCAAGGTGACACAATATTCCACTACTATCTTGAATTTCGCCGAATCGTCAGATTAATTTACCACATTTTGGCAGATCGCAGTCAATTCCCGTAACCTCCCATCGGGGTGCCTCTTAATAGGCAGTCGAAGCCGTTTATTATTTTTTTATTTTTTTGGAATTTGAATTTGATATAAGTTATTGCTTCAACAATTCTGTACCTCAGAACCAGACTAACGTAAGTCCATTTTCGTCATTTTTCAGTAGAGGGGAAAAACGATGTATTCGACAATCGTTTTTCTCCTCTACCGAAAAATGACGAAAATGGACTTACGTTAGTCTGGTTCTGAGGTACAGAATTCAGCTTTCAGTTTCGATACAAAATACAAATTGATTCTCACACACCGGTTTCCGCAGATTAAAATTATTCGACAGTTTTTTTCTACAAACTTCATTAACAATCCAACACGCCGCCAACTTGGTTATACCATCCATGGACTGCAGTTTCGTGCTCAGCATGCTCGGTTAGTTGCCGGTTCCATGCTGATGAGTGCTAAAAAGCACGAAACTGATGCAATCCATGGATAGAATAACCAAGTTGGCGGTGTATTTCAAGTTTCTAGCTTAGCTCTGTCTTAGGAGCAGTTACTTACTGCTTTATAACCGAGCTCTGCCTTAAAATTTACGAGTTGTACGGTACCAAAATGCGGTCTCTCGCTGGTATTCTAATTTCACATTAGCTGCCAGTTTTTTTGGCTCTCTTTGCTATATAAGAGGATATCCACCTCCAACTCGGTTCCTTTCATATTCCATGCTGACGAGTGCCAAAAAGCACGAAACTGCAGTCCATGGATGGAATAACCGAAATGGCTGTATATTTCGTGTTTCTAGCTTAGCCCTGGCTTAGGGGCGGTTTCTTACTGCTTCATTAACGATACCTAAAACTAATTTAAATCATTCAAACCCGCACGATTTACAGACTACAAAATCAACAATCAATCACACCTACAGAAACACATGTTTATCATCAATTCCTGCCATATTTATCAACTTCTAAATTCAACCCTTCCCACTTCCAGGCATCCAGTGAGTAATCCGAGGTCGACACCTTGAACCAGTTGCAGCCATTCCTGGAGGAGCAGGCTTCTAAACGTCCTTCAAAGGCGAAAATATCGTGTGGGCCCTTAAAGAAATCTATTCCAAGCAATGGAATGAAGCAGGTGGTTTAGTTAGTGCTCGTGGCGATTTACGGCGCTGTCAGATATGAATGCCGAGAAATTACCATGAAATGAGCATGGTGTTGTTGCAGTTGTCTTGAGTCAGCTAGACCAGGGGTGCCCACAGGGGGGGGGGGATTATGGCGCAAGTTGGACTATTAAATTTTGGGAGGGGGGATTTTTTCAAACTAATTTATTTGTTTAATTAAATTATTTATCAATTTAAATCATTAACTGATTTTTTGAATTTAAATTATGCATTAATTTATTTTTTTATTCAAATTATTTCTTTTATTTCTTTATTATTATTTATTTATTTGTGTGTGTGTGTGCTTGGAATGTCTAGAAGTTAAAAAAAAAGTGCTTCTATTCTGCGCATAAGAATAGTAATATAATTTGAAAAAGAAATAAATAATATTTAAAAATAAATAAACAAAACAGAAGGGTAAAAATTATAAATCAAAAAGTAACAGAGTATCGTGAAAAGGTTTTCTTTTTTTTTGGAGGGGGGTGGATTTGCGCCATTGAGCTTGGAGGGGGGGACCCCTGGCTGGACTGACAATTTGAGGAGCGCTGCTTCACTTTTGCAACTGTGAACTGTACCGTTATTTGCTGTGAAGTCACTGGTGTGACATCACACACATGTCATAGGGCACGAATTACGAAGTGGCTGAGCAGTACCCAGTACCAGATTCTCCATGTGGTAATTACAAGAGACCCCATGACGTAATGGAATTAAAGATGAGTTGAAAAAGCCTCACGACAAATAGTTCACATAATTCTTTTCATTAATAAAATAATTAATAAAATAAACAGTTGAATAATAATGTTTACCAAAGTTTTTCTATTAACCCATTAATGCCTAGCGTCCTTTTTTTAGGACAGTCCAAAACAGGGTCTGAATTTCCCCAAAATGAACATTTCAACCAAATAAGAGTGTTCAATGAGTACCTTGGTATTGTTTCAATGCGTCATTAACAGATTGCAGCACATAACCATTGTAAAGTGTGTTCTGTAGGCGTTTTAATATGATCTTTATCAAAAATCACATCGTTCACAATCTCAAGAAAAAAAGGTAAGTTTTCAAAGTTATTCCCAGCTTCGCAGTTTATATTAATTGCTGATTTTATTTCTTCTTATAAAATGTCTTTTTAAATATTATATCGTGGGAAGAAAAAAATTTTAGGAAAAAAAGTATGTACTTTCTGGGGTCTATCGTAACTTTTCAGGGACGATTTTTCTTTCCTTAATAAAAAATTTATTTTTTACATGATATTTTTTTATTATTTTTCCTGTTCATTAAACACTGTTTGTAACCAGTATGCAAAATATCTTTGGAAAAAAAATGTCAAGCATCAATGAGTTAACTAATGAACGCACAAATATTAGAGTGAATTATAGTCACAAAAAAGTAAAGTTTTATAACCAATCTTACAGTACAACTGAAAACTTAAGATAGCTTAAGGCTTAAAATTAGGTTTTAGCTATAAAGTTAGATTTTCATATCCCTTTTCCCCCCTCAATGAAATAAAAAGAAGAATGAAAAGCAAAAGACAGGAAACGTGAAAGAATGCAGGAAAAAAAAAAAGGATAAAAGCACTGAGAATTTTTTTTATATCATTTAAATGATTTCTGGAAAATTTTCCTGCCCCTTAGAAATTTCATGCCCTGGGTGCCAGTGGGATAAATAGGGCCTGACTTCCACAGTTTCTTTTAACCCTTTGTGCCTCCGACGGGACTGAGAGGTCCCGCTCATATTATTTTAGCATTATGAATCCTAAATGGCTGTAATCATGCTGAAGCTTTGGAGTACCACTCTTTGTACTTCGCTGAGAGGCCGACAGATGGTAAATGTCTTTGAAAACAGTTTTCTTAGGGGCCCTAAGGCATAGGGGGCCTTAGAACCTACTGATTTTCAAAATTTTTATACTCGGTATATATGTTGTTTGATGTATTTTCAACTTAAGAATATATAAAAATTCATTGTTAAATAAATTCGGAACATAAAGGGTTAACCCATTTATGCCTGACATTTTTTCCCCCCAAGATATTTTGTAATACTGGTTACAAACAGTGTTTAATGGACAGGAAAAATAATAAAAAAAAATATTATGTAAAAAATGTTTTTATTATTAAGGGAAAAAAAATCTTCCCTTAAAAGTTACGATAGACCCCAGAGGGTACATACTTTTTTTACTGAAACTTTTTTCTGTCTACGATATAATATTTAAAAAGACATTTTATAAGAAGAAATAAAATTAGCGATTAACATAAACTGGGGAGCTGGGAATAATTTTGAAAACTTAGCTTTTTTCCTTGAGATTGTGAACAATGTCATTTTTGGTTAAGATCATATTAAAACTGCTACAGAACACACTTTACAATGGTTATGTGCTGCAATCTGTTAATAACGAATTGAGACAATACCAAGGTACAAATTAAACACTATTATTTGCTTGAAATGTCCATTTTGGGGAAATTCAGACCCTTTTTTTGGACCGTCCCCAAAAAAAGGACGCTAGGCATTTTTGGGTTAAAGTTGAAGCTGTACTAAAAAGACAAATGATACAAAGTTACCTAAATGACTGTAGTAAACTTATTCTACGTTACTAAGTCTAATCTATTGATCATAGATTGCAACTGAAAATAAATTAATGAATGTTTTATCATCAGGTTCCGTGACTAAAAAACTTGAGAGTCTATGCGCTAAAGATTTTTTGTAGAATCTAAAAAGAACAATTCAGATTTTTGTAACTTAAGTAAAGTGAACGATGAGATTTAAAAAATAATCAACCAGAATACGCGAGAAAAGCAAAAAGAAAGAGGGGGAAATGTTTGAAAAAACTTATCCTCGAAACAATCGAAGCAGAATAAAAAAAAAAGAATGATCCACGGTTCGATTGCGTCGAGTCAACCTTCAATTCGTGATTTTTATCTCTCAAACGATGTTCAAGTGATCTATGACTTGTAGATTCCTCAATAGGCGATTTTTGTACTGTGCGAAACTGCAGTTCATGGATGGAATAGACGAGCTGATAGTGTATTGCATGTTTCTGCCTTAGCCCTGGCGTAGGGGCGGTTACTTACTGCTTTAAACCCGAGCTTTGCCTCAAAATTTTTAGAGCTTTACCGTACCAAATGCAGTCGCTCGTTGGTGCTCTAATTTCCCATTAGCTACCAGTTTTTGTTGGCTCTCTTTGCTCTATAAGAGGATTTCTGCCCCCTGTTCGTTCAATATCTGATCCACGTTTATGAATGCACTAGCGGTACCCGCACGGCTTTGCCCGTGGTATAAAATTAAAAGTTCATTTGTAAAATAATTGATATAGCAGAAAAAATGCTCTATTTTAGTTTTGTTCAACTATAATTCCTTCAAAGTGATATAAAGATCTGATATGGACCCCACACTACTTAATTTTACGTGTAAATTTCTTAGTAGATGCCTTAAATGCTAAAATAGTGCTTGGAGTGAGCAAGATAACAATTCAAACATTTGTAGCCCTAGTTTGCTACGAAACAATGCAAAAAAATATTTTACAATGATTAATCTCCTAAAGATCGTCGTTTTTAACATCATTCAGTGGATTTTTCGCAAAATATCGCCAACAGCGCCAAATTGAACCTAAATCAAAAAAAAAAAAAAAAAAATTCGCCAATTTGGCGTCAAATATTTGGCGATCAAAAGCTTGGCGATATATCGCCAAGTGGTCGCGCCAATTCATATCACTTTTGTTAACCAATTCATATCACCTTGCATTGAAAACACTGATTTACCCGATAAATGGGGTAAAACACCCCCTTAGAACATTCGAATGCAACCCCAAGGGAGATGGACAAAAATAAGCCAAAAGAGAAAATAAGAACAGTTTTGTTGATAACAGAAACCAACAGAAATCTTACCAAAGTTTAAAAGAAGAAGAAAGTTTTCTTTCCCAGCTTAAAAAACAAAACAATACATTTTCCGAAACGAAACACTTTAAAAAAACGATGCAATATCGAAATTGATACGATATTTCGTTAATCTGTGCTTTAGGTACCCTTTTCTCGCTAAATGAACGATAGGCGCGCCAAGCGTGGTAACCCTAGCTATTTTGCGTAGTTGACTTTTTGAAAACGCGCCAAGCAGGGTCCCAAAGCATCTTCACCGGGAAAAAGACAGGGTTGCCAGAGAATTGGAACAAAAAATACTATACCTCCTCTAAAAAAAATATTACAAAATACTACTGTTTCCAAACGTTGCCAAAATCAATGTTGCTGAAATGCGAAATCTATGAAAATGGAAAAAAAAAATCCGCCAAATCTTTTAATTAAGTCATTATTATATTGGAAACAGGGTTGCCAGAAAAATACTACGCTCCTTATTTGGGCCGAAAAAATACTACCGTAGAATCAAAAATACTACGTCTGGCAACCCTGGAAAAAGAACGAAACAAAAATAAGTATGAACACGTAACCATAGTAACAACATGAAAAGTTGATTTCCGTTGATAAAATAATTCTTTTCATCTCTCTTTTCAAACAAATTTTATTATCGAGCTGAACCATTTTAGAATCGTTTGGCTTGCTTTACTGAAGGTAAGCCTTGAATTTCGGGATTCTAAAAACAATTGTTACAGCTCTCCTGATGATCGTAGAAACTTCGAAAAAACTTCATTTTGTGCAGAAAATTCCAAGCTTTCGAATGACATAAGACTTGAAAATGTGTGTGAAATATTTCTTCCCTATTTTATCGAATTTCCGCTAAGAATTCGAATAGAAAAAGAACGAAATGGAATTTTCGAAAAATCGCTTCGAGGTGCAAAACTACATGCTACAAACTAATTTTGTGATAAGTGGCATGAAAATCGACCGAACGGTTTTGGCGCTACGCGCGTAACAGACAGACAGAAGGACAGACAGAACCACCTTCAGCTTTATTATTAGTAGAGATTACGAATTTACGTATTCATTCATTCTTCGTTTGATTAAACAAACGGGAAAATTTAGAAATGGATGACCCCCCCCCCCCTTTATTTTAAAGGTACAAATTTACTGCCATAAAAAAGTGCTTCACTGCTAGTTTCACTGTAAACTATTTTTTACTTTACATATCGTAGTTTTCAAAACGAATTTACAATTTGTTCATTTTGAAAAAGGTAAGTCATTATAAGAATTTTACTTTGCCCCGCATTCTCCAATATATGAAACCACTCTAAAACTCTGTAAATTGAGCTTTTTGTAATTTTTCCCCGTTTTGTTCCCGAAGACATTACTTTAATTAGTAAAATATCAAACGAAAATATCATTAAAGACTAATGCTAATTGAAAAGAAAAAAAAACACTTTTTTTTTACATTTTTACCATTTTACACTGTTAGGTTTCGGGTACACTGAAACATAATTGTTAAGTAAAGCTGCCAAACGTTTTCATTGTTCCCTCTTTCATTAAATTCTATTTCTGAGCAAATATTTTACGAAAATTATTTTTTCTAACTGGCTTACTGAAATTAGGTCAGACTATATTTTTTTCTAAATTTCAATGTTTCAGCCAATTTTCATTTAGTCAAAATCCACCAAGTTATTAAGGAACGGTTTCTAAATTTAATTACGAGCAATTAACGACAGCTATACGTCAGCTTAATTTTCTGTCGAAATAGTTTAACCTTTTCAGAGCATGGTGTGTAAGGAATAATTAGAGCAGTACGATTCCCAGAAGTGCTGTGGATCTATTTTTAGACATTCTTTAATGGACATTCGTATGGCATTTTATTTGGTGGAGAGAGAGCCAAAGCGGAAAAGAAAATGGCGACGTTTTATTGCAAGCTTTATTATTATTATTATTATTATTATTATTATTATTATTAATGCTGTCGTATGATGCTCCTTATAATTTAAGTGAACTGTAGTTCAGTTTGTAAAGAATACATTAAAGTAAAAACAACTTCATTTTATTACCATGTTTAAAGCAATTCAACATAACTAAACAAAACTAACGGAACTGAACAAGTTAAAAGAATTAACAGTTTTATATAGCTTTTAGGCACGCATACGCTTCTTTCTTTACGCATATGGCCGATGAGCCCTCTGGCGTATTATGCAAAAGATCTAACCGCTGTTTTTGTTATTAGTTTAATCTAATTACCGTAAAAACCGCGAAATAATTCCTAAAGAACATCTGAAGGTGTTTTTCGGTGTTTTCTTTTGTTTTCATCTATATAATATATCTAAATAAGTTGCGGCACTAGCTAAAATATTACTTGTGTTGTCGTTCAAATTCATTCTTTACTGTCAGTCCATGAAAACCGCGCCTGGCAATCGCTAGCAGTTCCACTTCCAAAAAAGGGTAGATGGGTTGTGGGTGATAACTTCCGGAAGTTTTCAATTTAAAACTTGCATTTGCTATATCCTTTTGATATATTCAACTAAACTATGTATTTGAAATTAGCATCATTCCATGTTATTTGATACGGTTCAAAACGCTTCTTATTATTCTTCCCCTTATTGTCATCTTAATTAACGCCACTATTTAAGTAAGATCAGAAAAGACCTGACGCGTGCGTAAATGCGCAGACGGTTTTACCCAAGAAGATTAGACAGTAGTGTTGTGCTTTTCTGCTCTCGATAAGTGTGAAAACATTCGAGTATTTGTGTGTGAAAATTGTGCTTTTATTCCACAGATTTAGGTGACACTTTTTCTACAAACGGCCAAAGGATAAATTTTTTGAAGAATAAATCACCGGTGCGCCTCCAAAAGAGCTGTACGTGATTGTGAAAGCTGTTCGGGAAATACGTTAATATTTCGAATTTTCTTAATTTAAAATGTTGGTCCTAATAAAAACTTCATAGTGTTGAACTCTTCAAAGAACATCAGACATAAACGCGTCTCCTAAGTTTTAAATCTATTTTATAAATTAACGAAAACAAAGAAGGTTTAAATTATACTTTTATACGTTGTTGAGCCGGCCATCTTGTCTAGTGATCGGAGAAGTCTGATCCGGATGGGGAGGCTTCGGGTTCGATTCCCGGTTCGAGCATGGATATACTTTCACTCTTCTGTCCTTGTGTGAGTGTGTTGTTTTGCGGTGAATGGTTGCTTATCCTATAGAACAGTGGTTCTCAACGGGGGCGATACCGCCCCCCGGTGGGCGCTGGGAAGATGGCGAGGGGCGGTGAACACATTTTGGGCGGCAGGGGGGCGATGGACATATTTTGGGCGGTAAGGGGGCGGTGAGTATATTTTGAAATGTGCTTGTGAGGACATGTTTAGGGCGGAGGCAGCAGCAAATCTTCTGCTTTTATATTACCACAGGATAGCTTTAACATTTATTTTCCGGAGTTATCTCCCGAACCCTGATCTTTCTTCAAATGTCTTGAAGGATAGCCTAAAATTTGCCAACAGTACTTGAATTTCAAAAAGGTTTTGGAGGTGTGGGTGCCCCCTTCCATAGTGTAACTACCTAAAATAGCCAAAAAATGAGTTATTGATGTCCATTTGAAAACTTTTCGAGGAAGGGAAGGAATCTCGAACTACCAGCCTCTTCTCCAATCGTAACCAAACAGAGCCGAAAATTGCGTTTTTACGAGGTCAGTTTCTAAAAATATCTAGATGAGAGCCGATTGACTTGACAGACTTTTTCTGCCGTTAGAGCACCCTCTAGTAACACCAAAGGTAACTAACAATAATAGTATTCTTCGGAGTTCAATGTGAAAAAAATTCCGGAGTAAACTCCCGAACCTTTACCATTCAGTAACTTCAACAAAAAAAAGTTTAAATTTGCGATTTTTATACTTCCATTTCAGAGAACACTAAAAATAGCTCTGACTCAAAATAACTTCAATTTTGAAAAATCATTATGAGGGACCTCTTTCTCCCTAGTTTAACGTTACCATGAATTGCCTAAAATTGCACCAAATTTAAATGTTTCGCCTGGGGCGGAATCTGAACTTAAGTCTTAACACAACGAAAAATAAGATTAAAGAAACTGCATTTTTAAGATTTTGTTTTCAAATCAAATTTGGGGGATACTCCCAATATGTCACCGCAATATTTACTCTGTTATCGCCAAAGGTATACTTAAAACTTTTGTTATCGTATTTAATCTTCACAGCAATGAATTACTCAAAAGGAAATTCTTTGAAATTAAATTAGCTTGAAATTTGTAAATTCAACTTATTTCAGTTTTTTTTCTAAATTAAAACTTGATTTATTATCTTTAGAGGTGACAGGTATGGGTCAAAGTTTTAAGTCTTTGTTGCTCCTGAGAAACTTAGAAGGTCTGATTTTCGGTTTGCCCTTTCACAGTAAAATCTTATATCCGTACGTTTAAAATAGAGGATGTATATTGCATAGTTGCAAGTATATAAGAACAACACTGTGCACATTTTTTGGAATCGGACTGGTCAAGGAACTATTTGAACGTTGTGTATTTTTCAAAATATTTTGGTTTTCTAACAAAAATGCTAAAAACAGTGCATTTTTATTTCAAACCGTGTTGTTCTCATTTGCCTTAAAAATCGTTAACTCATTTAATTTCTAGCTTTTCAGAGGAAAACTAAAATGCTCGGTTTAAAAAAAAAATCATTAAAAAAACCCCATTAATCATAAGTTTTTCTGCTCGATTGTCATTTTCCAACAATCTGTTTGGGCAAAATTGTAAAATTAAACCGGTCAAGAAAACTGCTTAAACTTCAAGTTTTATGCCCGTTCTCTAAGGGGGCGTTGAAAGAATTTTCAATCCTAAAGGGGGCGGTAGCTGTAAAAAGGTTGAGAACCACTGCTATAGAAGGATCTTTATGGCATTTGTGCAGTGTAGAAGTCGGATTTCACATTAATATAAATAAATGACTATACTCTTGTATTAATACTAATAAATGACTACTTTGTAAGGGGTAATCTTCAAAACTACTGGACCGATTTTAACCCTTTTTTTACCGTAGATAGATACATTAACAGGGATCAGGATTGGCTATGATTTATTTTTAAAAAACTTAGTTTTAAAAAGTTATTATAAAAAACAGTAAACTTCATGTAGTTTCTCATTAAATGATTAAGTTTTCAGCCCATTCTTGCAAAAAAATTGTTGGCTTGCAACAACAATATTAATAGTAAGCATAAAAAAAATTTTGAAACAAGGCTTCTCTGGAGTAAGTATCAAATTTATAGCTTTCTTAGGATTTTTATATTCATCTATACCAATAATCGCTAACAGAGTAAATAAAAAGTGATTTTGGCAACTGATAGAAAATGGAAAGTGTGTATAGTCAAAATAATTTCTTAATCACATCAGATGTTTTTACCAATTGAGTTTTCACAAATGGAGTCACAAGGATAGAAACTGTAATAATGGGAATTATTTAACGTGCAATATTTGGAAATGGTTGACTCCAGTGCGATTGATACTGTAAATATACATTTATTTTGATATACCAAGCTTATAACATTTCCTATTCAGCTAAACATTATTTGTATCTTGCATTTGTATTTAGGGTGCGTAATACAGTATTTTAGTTTATCCAGACAGAAAAAATAGACATTGTAAGCAGAAGGAGACATTTATGCATATACTATACATGTGCACGTTAATGTTGAAAAAATTATGAATGAGTTTCACTGAAGCACATATTACGCGTCAGAAACTCGGGCAGAGCCGGGTACCCGGCTAGTAACAAAATAAGACACAGATGGAAAAGTGAAGCAGAGCACCTCAAATTTCCACAAGACAATTGTCACTCACAAGAATGCTTGTTGGTACAAGACAACAACAACATGTCGCTGAGATTGATAAAGCATAATTAAGATGCATTAATAATGGATGATATATTTTTTTCCAATTAGATTTTCTGAAACCTGGAGCATATAAATATATCCAATGAGCAAAAATCTTTCATTGACCTAACTTAGCCGTTGCTACTTCAGACTGATAAGCACAAAACGAAGGCTACTGTAGTCTCTGGATGTCGTAACCTAGCTGTGGGTACATGCTTATAATAGAAAGTATTGAAGAAATGGAAAAAAAAATCAAAATGTTTTGACTCGACACGTTATTTCACACCTTATTGTTCTTTGGGACCAGAAAGATTTAAATTCATGATTTCCATTCAAAACTACCAACCTTTTCATTAAAATATAAAGGAATTAAGAAAAATTCTTGAACTTGAACATATAAAACATGATTTAAACTAATACCTTACAAAAACAGATTTAAAACGATCAAATTGGAAATTTTTAAAATCAGTCAGAAGTAGTAATTTTTATTCTTAGAAGCGCCATATTAAGTTATTTTACGAATACAAATGACACGTTCTTCTTCATTGATTAAGACACGCATTCAAATCTAATGACTTAAAATTTATTTCTGAAACTTTATTTAAAGCTGTCGCCGAAAACAATTCCACTTACAATACTATAGAACAGAGGAAAGAAAACCCCATTGAATATAATAAAATCAAGGGCAAAAAAAAAAAAAAAAAAAAAGTTTGTCAACTTTATATTCTTTTTTTCACTTCTTTTTCTTCCCTTCTCCACTTTTATGAAGACTTTTTCCAAGCAAATGGCTTTCGATGTATTATTAATTAAGATTCCAATTCTTCTTCGTTCCATTTGTTCTTCGGCACAAGAAAGTAGAAGTGCTTCATTCACAGCACTTAAAGAAATCTCAAAAGCGATTTTTAAAGAAAGCAAAACTTTCGTTGCTGAGGAATTTACTTTTAATTAGTGCCAACTAAAAGAATAAAATGTGAGAGAGGAAAAAAAATACTCTTTCTTAATTTTTTTTGTAGTAATAAATAACTCGAAGTGGTCTCCGGCTTAGAAGAAACTGAAATTTAATCAAAAGACTATTTTACGCAAAATGTTCTACACAGAGTTTTCATTAATTTAAAGGCTGAATTCCCAAATGCGTTTTAATTAAAAGAAAATACACCATTTTAATCTTTAGTAAACTAATAACACAGGAAGGATTCACTTGTTTTACAACTATGAGTTTTAATATCGAAGATATAAACTCGTAATCCCATGGAAATGTCTTAATTCTGTAAGTTAGGGGTGAACGTTAACAAGTAATATAAAAAAAGTTTTTATTTCTTTGTAAGTCGATTCCTACTTAGGTCAATATTGAAAATTTATGCTGGTGCACCATTCAAGAAATAAATGTTTTAATTCTAGGTTAATATCTTAACCCTTCACTGCGCGATTTTTAATATTTTCATGAAAAAAATCATATGTTGCCTTTTAAATAGCCTGAGTTCAGGAAAAATGAAGAAAAAAATTAATCTTAAAAATTTGTGCCTAAAATAATATTTTAACTGTTTGTTCCACATATGACACAAAGCACTTAGTTGAAGCTTATACCGATAAGTGTAATCTACAATGTGTTTTGTGCCATAAGTGGAACCAACAACTTTACCCACTAAGTACAGCATTTATATCTAAACATTTTTAGAACAAAGGAAATAATGATTAAGTACACTTCTTACTGTAATGAAGACATTCTATTTTTCAAAAGCAAGAACTGTAATACCTAGACTAGTGCATAAAAATCACACTAAACTGTTGTAGCAATGTTCCAGAAAGGGCACTAAGCTCAGTTTAACTGCATTTAAAAATCATAGGAATATATGAGGGTTTATTTGGTTTGTGCTAGATCAGGCACACCATGCAGTGAAGGATTAAATCACCTCAATATGGCGGAGTCAATCCTTAGATTTGCGTATTTGACGTACCATTTTTCATTTTAATGAAACTTTAAGTATTGATTCAAACCCCGTTTTGCTTAAAAATTAACCACTTAATTTCTAAATTCAACCAGCTTTTCCCGGCATTATTTGACAAGCAGTTTGTTTTGATTTATTCTATTTGGCGGAACCATGTCAAAGCATTTTGAAATCGTGCCGGGAAATGATCGCGCACACGTTTTAATAAAAACACTAGCTGCCAGGGCAGCTGGATTAGCTTTCTGCGGTATGTTGATGCATAACGCCCCCCCCCTAACTTTTACCTCATTCTAATGCTATATTATTTGATATAATTTAATTTTCATATGATTCTGATCTTTCTAGCATACTGGTGACAGGGTCTTACGAAATGAGACTTAATTTAAGAAAGTGCAAACGCTGAGGTTTTGAAACTAGTTATACACTGGTTTGAGGATTCAAGTGGTGACTGGTTGCTAAGTAAATGTTGTTCACTTGATAGTATAACATCCTGAACTTTCAATATTTTTCAAACAAAGTCATAAAATGATGACTGCAAATGCCGAGCATTAGAACTTAATCCCTTTGTCTTCGCCCTCTCTAGTAGCGAAATGTGGGGTAAAGTGACATGGTAAAATATCTTCACAGTTTGCAGCGCCACCTATCTAGCAGTATTTTGACTAAGTTTCTAGACATATAGTTGATTCCTGTCAAGAAATACATAGCTCTAAAGATCAACGAAAAAATTTTTACAAGTCCGTTTAAAATTTTACACCTTTATTGTAATATTCGTAGTTTTTCAAAAATATTTCTTGTTATTATAAAATAAGAAATTTTTTGCAATTATCATGTTAACTATTAACTGAGATCTACTGATGTCCAGGGTCCCCTAATTTAAGTTTATATTAGGTATATTTTGATTTTAAATCTGTACTTCAGAACCAGACTAACGGAAGTCCATTTTCGTCATTTTTCAGTAGAAGGGAAAACGATGTATTCGACAATCGTTTTTCCCCTCTACCGAAAAATGACGAAAATGGACTTACGTTGGTCTGGTTCTGAGGTACAGAAATGATCCATGCAATTTGTCAAGTGCACGAGGGTCAAAGTGAAATAGGGTATTTCGTTTGTTTATGCATTCATTTACTAAATCATGAACGTATTTCTTTATTCATTAATTTATTCACATTCTTTGACTTATTAATTCACTTATTTATTCATTCATTCACTTATTTCGTTATTCATTCTCTATTTCGTTCACTCATTTCTTTTTCTCATATATTAATTAATTCATTTATTTCTTTGTTCATTTATTCTATTATGTTTTCATTAAAAATTACTTTTCCGTTTATTTACACATTCATTTGATGAATATTACTATAACTTATCAAATAGAAACTAGGGGTGCGACATCGAAGGCAAAACATCGATGTTTCGAGACATCGATGTTTCGAAATTAAGACATCGATGGTATTGATACATCGACCAAAAAACATCGATGTTCTCAAACATCGATGTTTCAAAACATCGATCTTTTTTAGTAAAAATTACCTACACATTTAAATGTACAGTAATACAGATACTCCACAATACATTGCGCCTCTATATATCACTCAATTAGATTTATCTTTTGTCTCCTGAAAAACATCAACCGTATGATATCGATGTCAATTATAGAAAACTTGATTAGTGAGATAGATACTGCAACTGTTGATTAACTTTTATTTCTCGCATATTTTTATGAAACTTTTTTTTGTTGAAATGTAAAACACCGTTATCGCAAAAAAAATTCTAAAGCAAAACAAAATCAACGATGCTTAAAAATCGTTGAGCGAAAATCATCGGTAGTAATAAATTTAAAAAAAAAAAAAATATTCCAATGTGATAGATATTGGAACTGTTTAAGATGAATCTTATTTATTGCATATTTGTATTGCTTTTTGCTGAAGCGTTAAACAGACATCGAAAGAAAAAAAAACATCGAACGTGAAACAACGATCATTAAAAAACATCGATCAAAAACGTCTTCTATCAAGATTGATAGTGTAAAGGCTGATTAATGATTTAACTTTTTGCCGCATATCTTGATTTTTCTTCTTCTTTTTGCTGAAATATAAAACATTCACAAAGAATAGGGAAGAAAAGGCGAAAACAAATAAGAAATGTTTTAGAAACATCGAGAGCAGTGATGGAAAATGTTTTCTAATGAGATCAATACTGAAACTTCTGATTAAGGATGAAAACTTCTTAATACGTCTGCATATCGCAGATTTTTATCAAGCTTTTTTTGCTGGATTATAAAACATCGACTTCGAAAAAAAACATCGAACCCAAAACATCGATGTTGGGAAAACATCGACCCTCAAACATCGATGGTAAAAACATCGATGTTTTAGCAAAAACATCGATGTTTCCAAAACATCGACATCGATGTCGCAGCCCTAATAGAAACTGTTTCATTACTAAAATATTGTATTTTTCACTTTGCCTCATGGTTTTTTTGAAGTGAAAACGTTCCACCTATTTTTGAAGATGCAAAATAACTGCCAAAAAGAAATAACATTTCATTGACAGTTGCATTTGGAAATACACTATTCCTTTTTTATGTGCACTGATTTTCAGAAAAAATTTCCAGATTATCTTAAATATTTCACTTTGCTTCACATTCCCCTACTTTTTACAACATCCTCGTAATGGTAAAGTGCAATACAACTATTTAAATGTTCAAATGTCATTGTAAGATTCGAGTCACATAAAGAAAAAAGTTTGCTTGAATCTACCACTACGATTTTATAGAGGTGGTTTTACAAAGTCATGTCCAGTGAGTCCCCCCCCCCCCCCCCTCTAAAGAAAACTACTACTGTCTTCCTTGGATAACTGGGAATCTTTCTGTTTTCCTCAGAGCCCTCCATCACTTGCTACGAGCACGTTGTAGCATATTTTGTTCCAGAATTTTCTTGAGGGTCAAGTTGACAAATAATTTAGTCATATGGATTGAAAGTGGACAGTTGATACGTTGTTCCACCAAAGCTTGTTTCTTAGCCACCGTATTAGTTTTTTCATTGCCGACAATTTCGCAACAAAACAATAAAATTATCACACTATAGAAAACGAATGTTGTTTTTACAGTATAATACAGCTAATTTTATGGTAATAAACTGTAAAAATTGCTAATTTTACAGTAATAAACTGAGAAATTGCTTATTTTACAGTGATAAACTGCAAAATTTCTCATTTTACAGTTTATTACCGTGCATTTTACGGTTTTAAAACTAGAACCTCTGCTGCCAGTAATATACTGTTGTTTTTACAGTATAATTCAGCTAAATTTTACGGCAATAAACTGCAAAATTTCTAACTTAACAGTAAGAAACTGTAAAATTGCTAGTTTTACAGTTTATTACGTCACAAAATATTTTAAGCAAAAGTCATATTGCTAAATCGTTTGCTCCTCCACAAATCCTTTGACATGAAAACCACCTACAAAATTTACGTTTTAACAGGGAAACAGATGAATGCTTTCAAAAAGGTTTCGCAGCATTAATTTTATTCCAGTCTTCCGTCGGAGTGATTAGGAGAAAAAACCCTCCACGGTATTTTCCCAGTAGCTTTAAAGCTGTCCGGGGTTCTGCGTCAAATCCGATTACAAAATTTCTTCTCCACATTTTCTCTGAGAATTATTTCTCTTCTTCATTATACTCGACAGAAAATCCTTCTCTCGCTCTTCTTTTGATCGATTTTACGCGTTTGAAAATACAATCAAATTAATTTTTAAAGCGAGGATTTTTTTTTTTGCTTCTTCTTTTTCTGAGAGCCATAAGGAACTTTCATCTTTTACATTGTACTTAAGGGTATATTAAAAGAGTACTATAATGGAATACACTTACATCGACATAAATAATTAGAATTTTTAAGCAAGAATAATATTTTTCATCTTTTCAGTTTGTTAATTAGTTCTTCCGTTAAATTCTCTCTTTTATAAAAATAGAAGAAAGTCAGCATAAGTGCAATACCTTTAATCTGGAAATCATGTATCTGCAGTGTAAGCGCTTGAATTTGAAATTACTACTTTTGTTGAACTTGCTAAAAGATAATTCATTTTTCTCAACTCGTATCCACTTAAACTTTGAGAAATTTATGATTAAGATTAGTATCAAGCATAACTATAAAACTCAAGAGGAGTACATTAAAATTAATGTAGTAGGGGGAAATTTTCGGTGCTACACTGTATTAAATATTACACTGGTCAACAGTGGTTTTGGTGCCTAAGATTTCGGAGCTGATTTTTTATGAATTTGATGCCCTGAATTCAAATATGTCATTAGTTTTTGCCTATAAGCTCGAATTTTTAATGTATCAACAGTTTAGTGAATTATACATTATATTACACTGCGATGCAAAAGTTTAGACAAAATGCAAATATACGATTAAAAAGAAAACTACTCGGTGAAATGCTTTCAAATTTCCACTACAGATAGACAATATGGTAACAAATACGTGTCTGGAGTTTTGACAAATATAACCGAAATTAAAATCGGAAATTACAAAAGACATTTTTTTTCGTTGTTGCAGAAGTTTAGACAAAAGTCAGATTCTATGCAAATATCCCTTGAAACGTGATTGGTGGAAGGAAAGCGAGACTTTTTTCTTCGACTATAAAGTTCAGAGATTGCTCAATGAAGAATCAAAATTCCAAAATAATCTGTAGTTCTCCTGTAGAGAAGATAATAAAGTTTGGAAACCGAAATTTGAAAATGAACGTCCTTTACTAATTTTTCGTCTGTTAAAACAGCCTTAGTATGGTATTATATTGTTTTTTACTTGATGAAGAGCAAATTCAGCCGCGCTTATTGATCAAAAAGGCCAACAAAAATTATATTTCTTAAGGATGAAGGAACTGAAAAAAAAACTACTCGAGCTGACGATTTGCCCCTTAATCCTACAAAACTTTAACTTGAGTCAAAAACAGCACGTGACAGCGTAAGTAGATGAACAACTGAATCGGGCTGCATAAAAAGCAAAGAATTGTACTTGAACCTTTTCGGAAATAGTTTCCCAAATAAGCCAGATTTTAATGAGAAAGCAGCACATGTATCATCTTGACTAAACAAAGAATTACTTTCTCCGATGAAGATTATTAAAATTTGGATCGCCTAGATGGATTATAATTCTACTAGCGTGACTTCAGAAAAGATCTGATGATCATACGCTGTGCTGCTTTGACCATTAAAATCTGGCTTATTTGGGACACTGTGTCCGAAAAGGCTCATGCACAATTCTTTGTTTTTTTTTTATGCATCCTAATTGAGTTGTTCATGTACTTATGCTGTCACGTGCTGTTTTTGACGCAAGTTGAAGTTTTGTAGGATAAAGAGGTGAATCTTCAGTTCGAGCCATTTTTTTCAATTCCTTCATCCTTAATATAGTTTTCTTTTTTTTTTTGATCGATACGCCTGTATGAATTTGCTCTCCACGAAGTAAAAAACAATGTTCTACCATACTAGGACCGATTTAAAAGACGAAATCTAACAAAGTGCGTTCATTTTCAAATTTTGGTTTCCAAACTTTGTCATCTTCTTTACAAGAGAACTACAGATATTTTGGGATTTTGATTATTCATTTAGCAATCTCTGCACTTTATAGTTGAAGAAAAAAGTCCCACCTTACCTCCACCAATCACATTTCAAGGGATATTTGCATAAACTCTGACTTTTGTCTAAACTTTTGCAAAAGTGAAAAAAAATGTCTTTTGTAATTTCCAATTTTCGTTTCGGTTAAATTTTTCAAAACTCCAGACACGTAGGTGGGACTATACTGTCTACCTGCTGCAGAAATTTGACAGCATTTCGCTGAGTAGTTTTCTTTTTAATCATATATTTGCATGTTATCTAAACTTTTGCATCGCAGTGTATTTTAAAAGAAAAACCATGGTTTGAAGAAACAAATTTAACAAGTACTTTTTATTATATTACACAGATATTATTTATTGTACACAAAACTAAATAGAAATCGTCATCCTCTAAACCAATTACTCACTGAACATTTCGGAAACTTCTTTTGCGTGACATTCTTGAATGTATTTTAGAACAATCCCGTTTTCCAGCAGTAATCTGCCAAGAGTATCCCATCTTCCTTAATAGCAATTCTCCACACATTTTATATCTTGGTGAAATCTTTCATAATGCTCCTCACTAATGTCACCTAAATTATCAGGAAAACGGTCTAAGTGGCTGTGTAAATAGTGCACCTGAATGCTCATATTACACCCAAGTGATCTGAAATTATTCAGCATCGCATTGACTAATTCAATATAGTTTTCAGCTTTGAGTTTACCCAAAAAACTTTGGACAACTGAAACAAATGAATTCCAGGCTTTTTTTTCAATCTCAATCATTGAATTTATGACATCAAGGCCTTTAATCAGCTGTCTTAGTTGTGGGCCATCAAATACTCCTGCTTTGATTTGTTCATACTCAACTAAGGCATTTTTGCCCCTATAACATGCAAAGCATGATCCATTCTAATCAAGAGCCTTTACAAACTGCTTCATTAGGCCCAGCTTGATATGTAGTGGTGGAAAGATGATTTGCTCTCTTGAAACTAAAGGCTCATTGATGATATTATTTTCCCTAACATCCATGCTTTCCCTCCTAGGCCATTCTTTTCTAACCCAGTGTTGTGTTTTGTCTCTGCTATCCTAGAGGCACAAAAAACAAGGAACAACCAAAGTCAACCAGTCAGTTATATATCTCATATCGTTAGTCTTCCTTTTATAATAAATGAATTAAAATAATAACTATTTTTTAAAACAATAATTAGATATTTCATAAATATTATTATTTAAAATTCAAATGGTTACAAAAAATACTGGCAATAAGGAAAATATACAAGAATCTATCCCTGTATAAATTTTACAACACTCACTTGAAAGAATTAAGTAGAAAAAAAGCATTGATAGATAAGTCAATTTATCCAAAAATCTAGAGTTGATATAAAAAAAACGGTTGTCATATTTATATTCAACATTAAAAATATAGTTAAAATCAGCTCACATATCCTAGGCACAAAAAAAAATGTAGGCCTGTGTATTTGTTTAACATTACACATTAACTTATTTCGTCCACCACTCTCCCCATTTCTCCCAGACCTACTAAAAACGATAATTAAGAATTACTTTTAATTAAACCATTCTAATATTCTTTTGAAAGTAAAACCATTTTTCCCAGATGTTTAGGGGTTTTTTTTTCACATTTTAAAAGTGGTTTGAATGTATGAGCCACTTTTTTCACACTATGCTCCAAAAATAGCCCACAAGCTACAATTTACTTAAACAAAAATAAATCCAAAATCATTGAAAGTATAATTTCTAATCCATATAACATTCCAATAATCTGAATATATGTAATACACCGCCAACTCAGTCATTTCCATCCATGGACTGCACAAAACTGCAGTCCATGGATGGAAGTAACCGAGTTGGCGGTGTATTGCATGTTCCGGCCTTAGCCCTTGCTTAGGGGCGGTTGCTCACTGCTTTATAATCTAAACATAGTCTAAATCTCATCAGATGACTTTCAACGAATGAGAAATTACAGTCGAGCCCGCTTAATGGAATAGCCAATTTGTCACGGAAAATTATTCTAATAAGCGGGATATTCCATTATCCGGGATTCCATCCACACGACGTTCCAACTTGCATTTAAACCAAGAAAGCATTTAAATTTGCCTTAACCACAAGTATATTCATCAACAAGTATATAACGATTAACTTTAGACATATTAATTAATGGTAATTTAAATATATTAATTAATAATACTTTAAACATATTAAAATTTAGAAATTCAATTAAAAATGACCTTATTAAATGACCAGGAACGTAACAAGCCCGTTTCTCAGCAAACCAGCGAAGGAGAGCAGCATCTTCAACTTCTGATTCTTTACCTGTGTATTTTTTCTTTTGATTAAGGTTTTTGTTTAACCCATTAATGCCTGACATTTTATTTTTCAACGATACTTTGTATACTGGTTACAAATAGTGTTTAATGGACAGGAAAAATAGTTAAAAAATTATCATGTAAAAAATAAATTTTTTATTTAAGAAAGAAAAATCGTCCCTAAAAAGGGACGCTAGGCACCAGAGGGTACATACTTTTTTACCAAAATTTTTTTTCTGCCTACGATGTAATATTGAAAATGACAATTTCTAAGAAGAAATAAAAGCAGCAATTAACATAAACTGGGAAGTAGATTCAGAGAACAAGGAAATATTGGTGTTGTTGAGTATGAAAGTCAGCAAAACATTTTTTCTGAAAATCTACGTATTGCATTTGCTGCATTCCGATAAGGTCTTTTACTTCAATGGGCACATCTTAACTAAGTGTTATTTAAAACAATATAACAACTAGTCCCATAATACCTAACTCAACTCTCTTGAGCTCAATGCATATTGTACAGCATGAAGAGCGGCTACCACCATTTTTTAGAGTGGATCAAAAACCGGTAGTTCCCGATATTTGATGCATGGAATCTTTTTCCCTATGCAACGTTTGTATTGAGCAACCATATATATTTGGTTCATCAATTTCAATTACTTTCTTTCCGCTGTTGGACAATCG
>JAXGGA010003892.1:0-95875 GCA_038373865.1 Uloborus plumipes | reverse complement strand
TTTCATGCTATTGGTTATTTTATGTTACTAAGTGCTGTGTCTGTCGGTGAGTTGGGGAACTGATCAAAAACTACTATGTAACTATTGTGAAAACCAATGTAAGCAAGCGATAATGTGTTAATCTTTTCACCTCCTTTGTCCTTCCTCTGTCGCTTAATGTTAAAAAACATTTTTTTATGCTTTGATTAATCTTAATTTGCAAAGGAATGCAGAAAATTTATGAGATTGCTGTTTGAATACTTTTCCAACGTGTTTTTAAAGTCCCAATTGCCCCATACAAGGCCTCAAAATGCAGAATTTTAAAACTTTTTTCAAAAATTTTCACGGGGAAGAAACCCCCGGACCCCCTAAAATTACGGACATTCTACCCCACTTAAAAAAGTTTTTTTTTTTTTTTTTTTCCCAGAAGCCATCAGCTTCAACATACATGAGGACTGCGTACTATGCGCTTTGCCTCCTGACAAGCCCAGGACAGATTTACGGCACAGAGAGGATGAAATAACATCCATGGGCAATGCGGGATTCGAACCCGCGACCACTTGCTTACGAGGAGAGTACTCTGCCTCTAGGCCCGCGTGGCCCCCTTAAAAAAGTTCTCACTGCATATCTCTCTTGGTACCTCTATCCTCAATAAAGGTCAGCTCAAGAAAATGGTAAGAATAAAGAAATGAAAAACACACACACATCAAACATCGGGGGGGGGGGGGGGCAGCTAGAAATTAGACTCATAACACACACAGAAATGTATGTGTGTTTGGGCAATGTGCGAAACTGGGCCCCTCCCGAAATTTTTTTCTGGATACGGCCTTGGTCCCTTAAGGGAGGTGGGGGTCATGACCCCCATGAAACCCCCTCTGGATCCGCTCCTGGTTAGTGCGCCTCCCCTCCCTCCACCAGAAGAAAATTATATTCAACTGCAAAAAAAAAAATCAGTGTGACTCATCAGTGCAATTTTTCTGGATCGTGCGCCTCTTCAGACATCGTTCGCCCCTCGCCCCGGCGCGGCGGGGGTGCTATCAGGAAAAGTGCCGATTTGACCATGGAAATTTTAAATTTTTAAAGATACTCAGAAAATAAAATTAATAGGGTATTTCAAATACACATTAGTAACATTTTTTTTTTAACCAGGGGCATGGTCAAGGTAAACATTTACCCCCCTTTTAGGGGGGGTGTCTTTGAGCGTTACCGACACGATGAGAATGCTACCGATCTGACAAATATTACAGATTTCACTCTTAGTGTACAAAAGTAAACACATTCACTACCTTTTATGTTTAAAAAGAAAATAATAATTACTTAGAATATAAAAACACTTACACAGCCTGAACGCTTTTTTGTTTTACAAATAAAATTAGACTAATTAAACGTTAGTTAAAGTTTAAATTAGTGCGACAAAGTTTTTTTCAAACAGATAGATAGGTAAATAGTTAAAAAATCAAAAGAAAATAAAATTCTTAACACAATCTTACGAAACGAAATTAATTCAAGACAGTCAGAGTTTTGCGGGGGAGGGAGATTTGCACTAAACTGTTCGTAAGTTTTCCATTTTAAAACAAAATTACATTTTTGGGTGCAGTAGTTACGAACGAAGGTCTGAATATTGATTTAAAAGAAAAGAGGGTAAAAAATGGCAATAATTTTGATTGAAAACTCAAATTTTGCAAAAAAATTATTATTTTTGAAGCATTTAAAAAACCAAAAAAACTGCTTCCAATAATGGAAAATTTAGCAGGAAAAACGATGCACTTGAAATTATCTTTGTTCTTTAAAACTCAACTCACAACACGAAGAAAGAATTGCGAAAAACCATCGGTAACGCACGTATCAGTTTCGTAATAAATACCGTAGATCAGGGTTACTTGGACCCACAACAGGGCTACTTGAGCCACTTGAGCCCACATAAAATGATAAAATCTGGCAATCTGGATTTGGTGCTAGCGTTAGAGACTGCAGAGGGCTTCTACCTAGTGTAGAAACGAGGAACTACGTGCAAGTTTTCAACTAGTAGGTACCAAACCTAGATTTTATCATTTTATTGTAGTGGGCTCAAGTAACCCCCTAGGGTCCAAGTAACCCTGATTTACGGTATCTTCTACTTCGGCGCTGCCGACATGACAAATTTCACGTAATACGATAGCTGAACATCCCTAATTAAAGATTCGAAAATAAAAACACCTTATTATGTCCATGGAAATAGGTTTCTTTTCCATTATGCAAAAATAGATTAAAAAATTAAATTTATTTTGTGTCTTAATTTCCGCTGCCGACATGACACATCATTTGGTAGAAACAGAAAAGTCAAGATTGAAAAAATCTTACCTGTTACTCAATGCAACCGAAGTGAAAATTTTCTATCGGAACTGAAACATCACACATTAGAGCTTCACCCAGCATAATTTTTTGGGGCGAAAAAATGTTTTGCTTAAATTTTATCATTCGGGAAGTTGGCTCACTCCTCATGTTATGAAAACTTGTGACAAGCAGAAATTGCTTTTTTAATCAATCTAAATTCATTTTATCCTTAACACAAGAGTTATTTTAGTAATCGTCATAGATGAACATAAAACACGTTATTTCCTTTTGCATTTGTTTCTGCTGCGATGTTTTATAATCCACAGGATTTTTTTGATCTTTGCAATTCGAATGTGTGCCGCGCTGCCGACATAACATTGAGGCAATAAAAAGAGTTCTATTGTCACAAATGAAAGTAAAACCTGAAAATTTTGTCCTGGATTGTATGTGCGATGCTGTTTACTGTATGAGAAAAGAAAAATCTTTGGGTTTTATTTGGAAGTGCTTGAGAAATTCATTTGGGACTTAAATTAGCACTTTTCCTGATGTTCACCCTTAAACTCTACGTGTAGAAAAAGGGCATGCGTAAAAATTTTTTAAAGACATGTAAAAAAAATTCTGACACTTGTAAACACTCCTCAAGCTGCTTATTTATTAATATATTTTTGTTTCTTTCATAAAGAACTGAATTTTTACGGTATATTTTTTAAAAAGCTGTATTATTCAACATAAAATATGACGCACATAATTAATGATCAATGGGAAGGAGAGAGAGAAATAAAACGGTGCGTTATGTGTAGTGTGTATTAATAATAAAATGCAGCACTATAATGATGCTGTATACTAAATACAGTACAGTAGAGTCTCGAAAATACGAGGTAATTGGGGCTCACGCTACCTCGGATTACTCAAAACTCGGGGAATTCGGAAAATTCTTATAGCTAAAGAAACTTTACTCTTTTCGGGTGATTTAAGGATGTAAAACAATGTTCATTTCAAGTAGTTTTCCATATCAAGTAATTTTTTCTAAGGCATAACTTCATATTCTCTAGAGTCAAAGAATATTTCGCGAGTGTTTCTGATACTGACCTCTCGATCTTTCTTTATTGCATGTACTGAAGGAAATTTTACTATGGCGAAAGATTCTGGTATTCCAGATTTTAATACAAATCATACTTTAAGATATTAAATGCATTCCTTATAGTATCGATAAAGCACCTCCAATTAACCGGAACCACAAACTTTTGAGACTCAGATTTTCGAGACTGTACGATAATTATATTAAAGGTACTACACTGCGATTCAAAAGTTTAGACAAAATGCGAATATGTGAATAAAAAGAAAACTATTCAACGAAATGCTTTCAAATTTCTACTGCGGGTACACAATATGGTCCCAAATACGTGTCTGGAGTTCTTATAACTATAACTGGAATCAAATTTTGGATATTACAGAAGATAGTTTTTTTCATTGTTGCAAAAGTTTAGACAATAGTCAGATTTTATGCAAATATCCCTCGAAATGTGATTGGTGGAGGAAATGCGGGACTCTATTATTCATTTATAAAGTGCAGAGATTGCTGAACAAATAATCAAAATCTCAAAAGCTCTTTAGTTCTCGTGTAAAGAAGATGAGAAAGTTTGGAAGCCGAAATTTGAAAATGAACCTACTTTATTAATTTTTTGTCTTTTAAATCGGCTCTAGTATGGTAGTACATTGTTTTTTACTTTGTGGAGAGCAAATTCAGACATGCGTATCGATCAAAAAGTCCAAGAAAAATGATATTTCTTAAGGATGAAGGAATTGAAAAAACGGCTCAGACTGACGATTCGCCCCTTAATCCTACAAAACTTCAACTTGGGTCAAAAACAGCACGTGACAGCATAAGTAGATGAACATCTGAATCGGAATGCATAAAAAAAACAAAGAATTGTGCCTGAGCCTTTTAGGACAGAGTGTCCCAAATAAGCCAGATTTTAATGTGAAAAGCAGCATATGTATCATCGTGACTAAAAAATGAATGGTACTTTCTTTGATAAAAATTATTAAAATTGGGATGGCCTAGATGGATTATAATTCTTTTCGCGGGACTTGAGAAATATCCAATGATCATATGCTGTGCTGCTTTTACCAATAAAATCTGGCTTATTTGGGACACTCTGTCCTAAAAGGCTCAGGCACAATTCTTTGTTTTTTTTATGCATTCCGATTCAGATGTTCATCTACTTATGCTGTCACGTGCTGTTTTTGACCCAAGTTGAAGTTTTGTAGGATTAAGGGGCGAATCGTCAGTCTGAGCCGTTTTTTCAATTCCTTCATCCTTAAGAAATATCATTTTTCTTGGACTTTTTGATCGATACGCATGTCTGAATTTGCTCTCCACAAAGTAAAAAACAATGTACTACCATACTAGAGCCGATTTAAAAGACAAAAAATTAATAAAGTAGGTTCATTTTCAAATTTCGGCTTCAAAACTTTCTCATCTTCTTTACACGAGAACTAAAGAGGTTTTGAGATTTTGATTATTTGTTCAGCAATCTCTGCACTTTATAAATGAATAATACAGTCCCGCATTTCCTCCACCAATCACATTTCGAGGGATATTTGCATAAAATCTGACTATTGTCTTAACTTTTGCAACAATGTAAAAAACTATCTTCTGTAATATCCAAAATTTGATTCCAGTTATAGTTATAAGAACTCCAGACACGTATTTGGGACCATATTGTGTACCCGCAGTAGAAATTTGAAAGCATTTCGTTGAATAGTTTTCTTTTTATTCACATATTTGCATTTTGTCTAAACTTTTGAATCGCAGTGTATAAGATCTTTGATTGTATTAACTCCTTAAACAATTAAGATTGTGATTTATTTTTGCGCGATTTGTATACTACACTGCAAGGTTTCTTGGCAAAAACATCGTGACGTCAGCGTGACGTTAGTCTATAAAAAACGGGCTAGATAAAAACGTCACAGCCTACTTAGCGAATCAGAGGAGATCGCTGACTGCTTGTGAGCTCTTATTGGCTCCTCCCGTTCAGTAGTGACGTTCAGTGTCAACTTAAGTTGCTGTCTAGTATAACAAAGCTATGTTTCGGCTAGTACGGTGTGGGAATTTCCGCTTTCAGTGAAAACCGACAACAGCCAATAACAAAGCCGATACTTGCGCACCGCGATTCCCAACCGAAAACTTTCGCGTTGCGGGAGATTCTCCTTAGCTTTAAAATTCTTACTCGTGAAAAAACTAATTGCATTGTAGCGCGTTCCCACGTATAACTGTTATGCATTTTAGTATTTTTGCGAATGGACGAACTGTTTACACTTCACACTCCTTTTCCAAAAGAAAAAAAATACATTCAGCATCTATTCCTTTGAATTTGACGTCTAGAATTCGTTTTTCGCTATCACGAATTGTGTATTTCTTGGAATAAGGTCCTTCATTTCAAACTTTTCCTGGGGAGGGTATGTTCTCAATGCAAAATGCACAAAAAAAAAAAAAAAAAAAAAAAAAAAAAACAGCAAAACCACAAATTTTATGGGCAGCCCCTTTCTTCGTCTTTTCGACTCTCCGGTCTATTTCATTGAACGCATCACCATTCAAATTTCACTTGATTCCAGAAAGACACAATATTTTATACATTAGTGAGGCGGTTCTTTATAATCTCGAAATACGTGTCCTACTCCGAGGTATCTGATGAGTTGGGGTTGGATTGGTTTCTTTCCATTGCTTTCCACTTTATTTATTTTTAGAATTTTTTTCGCAGTGATAAATTGCTATATGCCTTCTTTTCGGACCTCAGACATCGTGTAGTCCCTCTTTTAAATTAGCAGTCTGCCAACGTTACTCACCAACCAGCCCCTGCTCTGCTAACGTGGCGCCCACCCCTCACCTTCAGGTGGTGCAGGTCCGCGGTCCGCCTCTGGTCCTCAGCAGATCAAGTTATGGCGCCCATGTCCTACACACACACACACACACACACACACACACACACACACACACACACACATAAACACACTTACCTATCGCAGCTTGCCATGGCGAAAAACATAATTTGAAATTCAAAATGTCACAATTCTTGTTTTTTCTTCTGCTTTTGCGATTTATCAGTGTCCACCCAAAATGAATAAAAAATCTCTTGGAGTGATCAATTACAGAGTAAAAATTCTGAAAAAAATAAAAAATAAAATAAAATAACGCTTAAAAAAATAAACAAAGAAAGAAGCAGGCCCGTCATTTAGAAAGGGGGGGGGGGGGGTGGCAGGGGGGTCAATTGCCCCCCCCTGACTTTGAGAAATCAATGTATTTACATATAAGTGGGAGTGGTTTTTTATGTTTTCCGATGAAATTGCATTGTGTTTGGACCCTTTGCCCCCCCCCCCCCCTGAAAAAACTTGAAATGACGTCCCTGGAAAGAAGTGACTTTCAAGTCACCTCTTTTAAAGTCTGTCTATAATCATTGTTTGTGAGAACTCTTAAATTTGGCAGAAGCAGACTCGATTGTTTAATAATATTTATTTTGCATTGTTTTTGGGAATAAAATAACTTTGGAAAAAAATAAAACCGACTTCAGTTGGAAATTGCTCTAAAAAGTAAAAAATATTTTTTTTCTTTGAACACCATCGAAACTACTTTTAAACATAAGTTTTGAAGTCGGCGCAAAAACAATGTATAGAATCATACGCAACTACAATTCAACTATATAAATTTTAATGGATCCAGGTTCTTTAAGAGCATTCGCATACATTTCATTCATTACCACACATTCGTGTAATGGTACAAATATTCTGCTTTTAATTTTCAATGGTTTCTCTGAAAAATGTTGGCAAAATATGGTTAAATATCATTTGACCTATCGTTTTTGCGCCGACTTCAAAACTTATGTTTAAAAGTAGTTTCGATGGTGTTCAAAGAAAAAAATTATTTTTTACTTTTTAGAGCAATTTCCAACTGAAGTCGGTTCTATTTTTTTCCAAAATTATTTTATTTTATTCTTTTTAGTGTAAGTGTACTTATGAAATAAGGTAATGTTTCCATTACGAAACTTCACCTAATTTTCTTAAGTAAATGCTCCATAAAATAAACTGTGAAAAAAAAGGAAGAAACTATCAACGCGTCTAAAATTTTAAACGATTGACACTAAAAAATAATCTTTGTTATTCTCTGGTATTTATTTGTGTACTAGCTTAATCAAAGCCATTTAAATATCAACGGCTTTTCAACTAATTTATATTTCAAAGCAATTCTAGTTTCTCGTTGTTCATAAGATTTTAACACATACTACGTACGTTGCCGCTAATGAGTTTCATGTTTGATTTAGTTAAGCCTTCATTTAAAATTCTCATTATCATTATTATTACAGTTTCATATCAACCACGTTTTGTAACAATGGATTTCATATTTAATCATTTAGGACAAATCGCTTTAAATTCGACTACTTATTAATATTTCATACTTACTCCAGAGAAGCCTTGGTTCAAAATTTTCATCATGATTACTATTAATATTGCTGTTGCGAGGCAACAAATTTTTGCAACAATGGATTGAAAATTTAATCATTTAATGGGGAAATGACATGAAATTTACTGTTTTCCATAATAACTTTTTTTCTAGTGAACAAATATCGTCATATGAGTACATGGTACCTAAGTTACACCATCTCCTATCGATTAAAAAAAATCGTCCAAATCGGTTCAGTAGATCAGATGTTATGTGCGAACAAACAAAAAAAAAGTATACGCTTTGAATTGATAACCTCCTCCTTTGTTGAAGTCGGTTAAAAATAAGCTAATCACGAAAAAAACAAACTTAAAAAAAAAATTATTTTGCTCAAATATATATGTCCCAACAATGCTCTGAAGAGAGAGAGAGAGAAAGATAAAAGTTCAAAATTACATTTGTTAAGGATCCCCAATGCTACCTACTGGAAGAGTCTTGAGCCAATCAGTTACTCGTTATTTAATTCAGTGTGTTTTGGCTCTTTATCGCTGTTTGGCAAAAAACAAAATTATTATACCCCTAAAAAAAGTTATGTTTTTTCGGGATATACTCCTAAAAAAAAATCACCGCGAAAAGATACGGGGCTGGCTTCAAATGATGCCATCTTGCCATCCTTTGAGGGCGGGGGGGGGGGGGGGTGACAAGAAGTGAGACATCATGCATTTTTTCTTGAAAAATATCGGGGGGGGGGGGAGGGGGTAATGAAGCACAGGCGGCAGCTGCGCAGACAAAGTGGGGGTCAAGAAATGGGGGGGGGCATCATCTGAATAAACTGTTTTTTTCTAGCAAAATTTTGTTATGTGATGGGATTTTAACGTTACTGATCAAATGACCTGTAAAAAATGTCGAAGAAGTGACTCAAAAATTATGACGAAGTTCCGCCATAAACTCCATGTTCCGATTCAAGCTCCATTTTTATGAAATAGTATGAAAAAAAGTCTATTTTGAGGAATATTCAGCTTTTAAGAAAAATAGATACCTTAGTGCAATTCTTGCAAATCATAATTCCAACGTTAATGAGGCACTAAATATGCAGGGATACTGCAGACACGTGTTTCGGCGTTGCAAGGAACGCCTTTTTCAATGCGAAAAATTGGGAGCTTATGGATGGAAAAGGCGTTCCTTGTAACACCGAAACACGTGTCTGCAGTATCCCTGCGTATTAGTGCCTCATGAACGTTGGAATTATAATTTGCATTCAGCTTTTATTTTTGTGAAATAAATCAATCCATTGAGTAAAACAATCATTTTTCCATTGAACATTACTTTTTAATTCTGAAAAGTGAGGGGGCAAGGTCCCTTTACTTATGGAAGTGAGGGGGCAGTCGGCTCCCTTGCCCCCCTGTACGAGCTGCCTATGAGGTGAACTGTGACAAAGAAGAGGGGAGGAAGTCAAAACTGTTTAAAAAATTTGTGATCATCATTTGCAACCAGTCCCTGTTGTCAATTTCGGGTTTTCCCCCTTCTGTTTTTTTTTCCTATGGGAGTAACAGGAATAATTCATTTTTAGTGCATCAAAATTACATTTTGCAAAGAACTGATTATAAAAATATCAAATGGATTTTATTTTTTGAAATTTTAATTTTTTTACAGATTAGACCGAATTTTAGACAAGGGTTAATGATAAGTTTCAATACCAAATTTGTCATCATTATTCTAGGAACAACATCAGTGGGTTCTAAAAATAGATTATTTATGGAACACCCCCACGACAGTTTCCCCAGCAAGTTTTTATTTACTGTGTGATTTATAAAATATTTCTCAGTCGCAGTAGTGTCACTATGTGGGAGAGGGGGGGGGGGTGCAGTCACGGGTGACACCCGTCGGGAGGGGGTGGACATCTGAAGTGCATTAATGAGTTTGCAAAAAAAAAAAAAAAAAAAAAATTTCCCCTTTTTCTCGAAAATTAAACATAATCATTTTGTCGGATGTCTTTTCAACCATAGACTCACATTTCGGTTGGTATGGCCTAGAGCACGTCCGAGAGTACGTAAATCCAACTTAGCCTCGATTTGTCAAGTCATTTCAGCTCAGTGGACAAAATCCTCGATTGCCATCAGGAAGAACCCAGGATCAGGCCTCACCAGGGACACACATCCGTACTCCACATTGGTATCAAAGGCTGGTTGGACGCGAGACGTTGGTACACTGCTAATTTGAAAGAGGGACTACACGGTCCCGTGGCTGAATTTTTGTGAGACAAAAGTCCAAAACGCAACTTTAGGCTGTATTTGTCGCTTAAAAGAGGGCGGGGATCGTGACCACTCTCGCGATCCGCGCCTTGTGGACGTGCTTTTAGTTGTTTTTGGAAAAAACAGCCCCTAAAAAAAAAAAAAAAAAACTCTTTGACCGATTTTATTTTTTGCATTTATCAGTTTGAACCGGTTGGAACAAAGGTTATGCAAACTTTAGCGGAGTTAGAATAGACGAACTTTCTCTTTCAAAATCAACAGGGGGGGAAATCTTCAGATTAGTTAAGTTTTCAAAAAATAACTTCAGATTTTTGTTTTTTTTTTTTTAGCACACAAGAAAAACTTCAGTTAATATCGTATAAAAAAATATTGTTCAGAAAAGGAAAAAAGAAACACCTTTCCATTCTGTGTCATTTTTAATAAGAAATGAACCATGAGAGCATTTTTATTTTTTTAACGGAAACGAAACGAGTCACCATAAACATCTATTTTTTGACATTTATCCTAGTAACAGAAAAGTTAATAAAGCGCTCTTTTTTTCTGATTTATTCGTTTTCTACTCGCGCTCCTTCGCTACTACCTCTACCTTCTCTTCTCTTCTGAACTCTTGGCGACATTTAGCTCATGTGTTGCAACCCCGAAAACTCCCCGGATTCAACAAACAGACGAACGACGAACAGAACCACTGAACTCCCGCTCAAATCAATATTCAATTCAACTCGGAAGAGTACGTTAGCAGCTGGATTAGCTTTGTAAAAACCACTAATTTTTTACTGTTATTTAGAGGCATTTATTGAAATCCATATTATTTTTGCCAGGTTTTCTGCGCGGGTAATTGGGAAGACGGGTAATTTCTAATTTTCTGATTAAACATGTTTAAAATTACTGAAACCGGCGAGTTCAATGAAATGATCTTTGCTTCTAACTATCCTCTTCATAAAGCCGCTCGGGATGGTGATGTTAGAACGGTAAATATGATTTTAGCTTCGAACCCTAATTTAATAGCTGTCGAAGATTCTTTCAAAAACTGGTCGCCGCTACATTGGGCTTCATATTTCGGCAAAGTGAGTATTAATTTAAGTATTTTTTTTCTAATGTTGATTATTTTGTGATTTTTGGCACTTTGCCAACCTAGACCTAGAACTATTTCCAGTATTTGTTCAACAGTTGTATCCGTGATATTTTTGTGCAAGTAATTATTTGACATGAGCCTTTTTCACCTTTTCAATGTGTGAATTAATGATTGGAAAGCACAAAAAACATTTCTATCCATGTCGCAATTTTTTAGACCAATACGTAACTGCACTAAAAATGTGTCTATAAATTTGTTCATGTTCTTTGCTATGGGATACGGTTCGATAAAGTATCCTTGCTTCAGGGGTGATTGTGTTCCGGTATTTTACCGGATTTCCGGTATTTTCATGATCGATTCCGGTATTTTCATGTTCGAAAATACCGGAAATAAAATATTTTTAATTATGCTTTTATCTTCCCACCTCCGGAATTTTTTCTCTTTTTCGAAGTTTCGATGATTTTTCCGATAATTATTAATAATATTCATCAAATAGAAATGTTCAGATGCCATTCTATTTTTTTACTTTAATAAATTATTTTATTTGCACCTTTTTTTATTTTGATGCCTTCATTTAAAAAAATGCAATCTATTTGCATCCAATATGAGAATCGAATTTTTCTCATTTTTGATGCTTATTACCTTTAGTTAGGAGATAAATAAATGAAATATATTTTTATTTGTATTAAAAAACCATAACTTTAAAATTCTTGAGTGAAATTCTGTGTCTTTTATGAAAATCAAAATGTCAAACAGTTAAAAATTGAAGCTCTAATTTAAATGTGTTTGTTTATGAAAGGAAATTAATTACTATATGTGTATAATTATAAAATTAGGTGTGCTTAAGTAATAGGGGCCTTGGTTTAAAAAAAAATCCCCCCCCCCCACACACAAACATTTTCTCTTTAAAACTTTCAGGTATTTTTTATGAACTCACAATCACCCCTGCCTTGCTTTGTCGTGTCTTGGGTTCTTTTTTCATGGTTATCAACGAGAAAAAGGTGGGTGGGGTGGAGGAGGGGGGGGGGGTCTTGGTGCAGACTGAAATTTTTAATAGGGGTAGGCGGGTAGGGAGTAATTTTTGAGGGGTTTTGATCTTATTTGAGGACAGGGGTGCACCACCACTCTTTGGAGGGGTGTTCAGCGTCTTTTTTGTGTGCAAAATTAGTGTTTTGTTCTAAGTGTAAAATCTTCTGTTTGCAGCTTGATTGTGTGAGGCAGATTGTATCAATTGAGCCCAGATTACTTAATATGCAGTCTTCCAAAAATTTTGAAACTGCTATGCATTGTAGTGCAGAAGCAGGCCACCCACACTGTCTGTTGTGGCAGCTACAGGCTGGAGCAAATGCAGAAGTTAAAGTAAGTTTCTTTCCATTTGCTTTATGAGTTTCATTTTAAGTAAGCAGTATTTTATTCTTTTCTTTTACTCAGCAGTTTCAATATGGGTGTTCATTGTCAAGTTTAGATTAAATTTTCGAAATAAGTTGAATATTCGCCTTTTTTTTTTCATGACTAGAGAAATTGCAGGTGTCAGAAAAGTAAAAATTATGTTGGGTATTTTTAAAAGTTTGATAATATTTTTTTTATAGACATAAATTTTATCCACAAATTCATCTGTTGGGCTGGTACCACAAATGAGAATCTTGATCGTATTATTATTTAAATAGTTTTATAATTAAAAAATACGAAATCCTGCTGTAGCTTTATATATTTTCTACAATATATTTGAAAGTTTTAGATAAATTTATCTGTTTTGCTCAATGTAGTTTTTTCTTTAAAAAACATTTAAAAAAAAGAAAAAAAAGTAAACCAAAGTGTTTGCTTGTGCTGTAGTTGCATAAATGTTTTGTATTTTATGTTTATTTTGCATGTAAATCATTTACTGTTTTAAAAAATTGTCTTTCGTTATTTTTTATGATTTGCATTCCATTTGCCTATCTGGTGGATCTAATAATTCCACTAAAGAGCCACTGATTATCTATGACTTCAAAAGCTTCCAAAAATGAAGTATAAAAGTCCTAAAAAGGCCATGCGTAACTAAGATAACACTGGGGAAAAAAAGTTCTTCAGAACTGTAATAGATAAAAGATTTAGTTTCCTTGAATAATGTGCATTTGTATTGCATCCTTAAGTTATGGAAAAGGTTATTCTTGGAAATTAAGCTATACAAAAAAAAAAAAAAAAAAAAAAATCAAGATTACTTACACTATTTTCAAAAATAAATATCTTATAATTTCTGTATAACATAGAACCTTTTTTCATGTTTTCTTTGGCTATCACAAAAGTGTCAATTTTTAAAATTAGTCCTTTCCAAAGATTCTGAGCACAAAAATTAACCTTTCATGAAAAATATTAGCTCTCTGCATATTTTAAAGGAAAAACTAAATTTCACAAAATGTTATTTATAAAATTAAAATGATTATGGGTTCTGGTTTAGGTTTTCGTAAATAATCCCTATACATAATTGATAAAGTTAATTTTTTTTAAAGTGATTCTTTTCTAAAATGTAAATTTTAGAAGTATAAAAAGAAGCGCTCAGAAAAAAGAAAGAAAACTGTTAAAAAGCTTTATGCATGTATAATAGCTACGTATACATATTGAATTATCTCTTTGTCCATTTGTTTTCTTTTTCCTTTTGGATGATATCTCAATAATGTTGGATTATATTTATGCTGAGTAAAAGGGTAAAATTCTGCTTCATTGTTTTTTTTTTTTAAATTTTAATAATTTTATTTTGCAGCATTTGGTTTGTACTTTCATGAGACATTTTATCTTTTTAAAATTAGATTTATTTTCCAATGTTAAAAATTTCATTGTATGGTTAGTTCAAAGGCTCATTTAGTTATTTGTAGATTATAGATTATTTCTTTAGATATAAATTGTACATTCTATTGATAGAGGATTATCATTTAAAAATTATTTCCTAATAAAGTATTGATTTTGTATTGTTGCAATGCGTTGAATAAATGTTACTGAAAAAATATATCTATTTTATTCTGATAGTTTAAGATGCTACTCTAACCTAATTTTATCGGTATTAGACATTTTAAATTACTTTTTTAATGCAATGTCATTCCACGTTTTAGTTTTAAACACTACCTGGAAGTGGCAAAAAAGTTAACTAATGTATTTAAAAAGAGTATCTTTAGGTTTCAGGCATATTCCAGAATTTATAAAGTTGATTATGGAAAGGAATGTTGTTTCAATTATTTCTTTGAGAACCAACATAGTTAAAATCCTTGACCATAAAAAACTTTTCTAAACAAACTATTAGCCATTTAATTTTTTTTTTATGTATCGCATGTTTACACGAAATATGAAACCTGTTCAAATTTCATTTTTGGTAGTCCTAAAAGAAAGAAAAAAAAAAAAAACAATCACTAGCTAAACATCATCTGTTAAAACTAGGAATTTCTGCAATAAAATAAATAAGCTATTGATTGATTAAGTAAGATACTCATCATATTCTCACTTCATTTTTTAGTATTTTTCATACTGAATGATTTCTTTCTTTGCATATTTAGTTTTTAGTATGAAGAGAATGACACGTGACAATTTTTGAGTCACCAACTGATGAGGAAAGCTGTGACAACAAAATAATAATGGTTTCTTTGTTGAAAATGTCTACTACAGCTACCAAATATAACTTTGAATACTCAGATTTCATTTCTTATTAGTCACCTGTCCTCAGAGCCACTTACTTTTAGTTTCTTAATTTTATCATGATCATGTACAAATTAATTTTGACATCTATGCTTTTTGTTTTAATACTTGTGTTTGCATCCACTTTTTGACAAGTGGACGGGACATTATATTTTATTTTGCCGTAATACGTAATTATTAGTGTATTTCTGCCTTATTCATATTGTATGAATATCTGCTCTTCTAAAGAAAATATTTATGGTGAAATGGATTTGAAGAAAGAAATAAAAAAACTATAGTTAGCCTTATCTGTATGTTCCTCTATTTGTTATTTTATGCATATACGCATTTGACTTTTTAAACATAAAATCAGTAATAGGCTTGGGGCCCATTTAAACTGGTTTTAGTTAGTCTACCAGTCCCCACTAAAAATCGAGTTGAATTGGTCAATTAAAATAACTATTAAATTAATAATAGTAATCTTGAATTTAAAATATAAAATCAGTTTTAATATGTTCTTGATTACACACTACACATGCACATTGCACATAAAATATTAAAAGCCATCAAAAATTTTAATATTTTAAACAGTTTGAGCATAAAATGTAATGTACTTTATTCACCCAAGATTTCTACTTAAAATTCTACATCTGCCTTTAGTGTAATTTTTAGTGTGCTAGACAGAGGATGTGACTGCTTAAAGATTTCAGTTTCACTAGATAAACTTAATCATTAAAAATTTTATTCAGTACATGACATGCTGAGTTTTACATTGCAATGATATACAGTAACCCCTCATTATATCGCACTTTTCGGGGGACAAGAAAAAAGCGCAATATATCCGAAAGCGTGATATAACCGAGGTCATTACAAATAGTTTTCTATCCAGCATGCAAGTAAATTGTACTTGCACATACATAAAAATTCATTCATTCGAGCATTAGCTTTTTTTTTCAGTCAAAAGTAACAAAAAAATATAACTTTTACAGATTACTACTACACATTACTAATAGATGCTTTTCACTCATTGTATCAATACAAAAGAAAGTGTCCAGTAATTTCCAAACTCTCTGCAGTATGCAAGTTTGGGTGACAGGAATTTGCTGCTTCTTTTCAACGAATTCAGAAGAATTGGAACCTTCATTTTGTTCATTGATGACAAAAATAAATGAGAAAGAGACCTTTTCTGAGCACCTTACATATTTTCTCAAAAATGGTTTCGAACTAAGTTTTTTTTTTGGGGGGAGACAAAAGAAAAGAGCGATATATCCGAATGAGCGATATAACGAGGCGCGATATAATGAGAGGCTACTGTATTAACAAAGGTAGAGACAACAATTACTTTTAAATTACATATTCTAGAATAAATTGTATTCAGCTTAGAATTGTACAATATCATTTAACTAACATGATGAGCATTTGAAATTAGTGGTCTTAATTGTATCCTATTGACTTTTAGTTGTCATTTATTCAGTATTTAAATTTCTTTAAATACCTTATGTTTACTTTCTCAGTTAGCATTTTAGTAGTTTTAATGAGAATAAGAACTAGGGTAAGCAATTACAATGATTTTAATTATATAATTACATAAAATTGCTAAGGAAGTATTAATAATTTATTTCTTTTTATAATCATTTTAGTATTGTGAGCGTAATTTTAGTCTAACCATATTCATTTAACTCTTTTCTGTATATCTCATTATTTTCACTTAAATGTTTCATGAAGGTAAAAATGCAGTCATAAAAAGTGTTTCTCGTTGAAATTCAATGCTAAATTTAATATTTGAATATGAAGATGCATAATTTTCTAACTTATTTTAAATGATAAATCTATAAGGATCATTGTAGACTCCATTGATTTGATAGTTATGGGGCATCTCTTATCAACACTTTTTATGCTGCTTTTGTAATAATATTTTTTTTTTTTTTTTTGCAGCCTCAGCTCATAATTCTGACCAGTATATAGTTTTAGAATGCATTATTTTACTCCATTTGAATATCAATTTTTAAAATTGGATTTCAGTTAACTTTGTTGAAAGTTATGATGTATTTTTTAAAGCAAAGCTAATCAAATGTTGATATTTATGTGCAAAACACACCTAATGAGTAACTCAGTTTTTAGTAAGCCATATTTATAATTTGTCTTTTGTTTGAAAATGTATGTCAAAAGTTTTAAAAATTGTTTGCATCGGCAGCATTTTATGGGGAACTGTGAGTAACGTTTCTTAAGTGAGTGTATGAGAAAAAACTTGCATTGTGAGGGAAGATATTGAGGTTTTTTAAATTAAATTTCTACCTCATATTATAGGAAACTATGAGAAATTTCACCTATCTATGCTAGACTTTTTGTTGAAAGAGTTTCAACAATGGGAACCTATGGCAAATATTTAACTCATGTAAAGCCCATGCTAAAGGTTTTTTCCCCCAGTTCGTAATAAACTTTTATTTCTGTGCCCATTGAAAAACTTTTATTCCAGAAGTTTTTTAAACTTTTCGTTAATTTCATGAATAATAATCCCAATTATTTGCCATACTTGACACTTATTTTGTCTTACTATATGAACTTTTGAACTATGGTATTAAAATGTAACTACAAAGTATAGAAATAATAAGGTATTTTAGCTTTATGATGAAAATAACAATTGAATTTGAAAACATTATTTTTAACCTAATACCAGTTTTTTATAGGTTATCTGAATGCCAGTATTGCCAAAAAAAAAAAAAAAAATCATTTCAACTAACCAATGTTTGTGATAATCGGATGTTTGAGGGCTAACATAAATCTAAAAACAGATTTTTAGCCAAATATTGGAGTTTTTATAATGTAACTATATCTGGAGAACCTTTTTCTTCTTTGGATAGTTTTTGGGTTTCAGAGTTAAGGAAAACAAAGCTAAATCTACTTCTATAAGTTGCTCAATTATTTATCAGCTAATATTATTTCTTTGCATATATTTATCAACATTTTGAATGAAATTTTATTTTTTCACATTTAAAAATATTTTAGGAATGAATTTGGATCACTCTTGTTTTACTTTTAAACAAATTTAAAACTTGCATTCAACATTTCCATTAAATTATATTTGTGTGATTCCACACAATAATTCTAAAATATTCTTCATATGAGACTTATTCTTTGTGTGAAATAAAAGAAGCAATGTAGTTAGTTATATGCATGAAAAGCTTCCCACTCGGGTCGCAATTTAAATATATATTTTAACCATCTGGTAATAAATTTTTACTACTTCTTTCTGATATGCAAATATATATATGAGCATATGGCTGTTTAAAATATCTTTTGACCACTCAATCTATTTTTAAACAAGTTTTGTCATGTTGTCTATATCTGTTATACAGTGCCTGGTTTTGCACCTTCCTTTCTGGTTGCCATTAAATGCTCTGAAAGGGGTAAAAGGCAAAAGGGCATCTTACAATTATTTCGCCTAGTATGTTTTAATTTAAAGTCTATTTTTCTTGTTAGGATATTTTCCCTCAAGGTATCCCTCATTCTATTTACTTGTTTATCAAGTGAATATTTTGTGCCACTTGCCGATTGTTGACAATTCCGTCATCTTGGATTTCTCTATTACTTTATTAAATGCTGTTAAAGTTTGTATTGAGATAGTTTTCAGTGCTATATCTTACGTTGGATATTACTGATATAACTGGATTGTTTTAGTTATTAATTATGTATGCATAATTGAATAAGCTTTAGTCCATTAAAGGTAACATTTTAAGATTTTTTAATTCTTAATTTACTGGCATTCAAAGCAATTTTAGAGTTTTTTTTTTTTTGTTTAACAAATTTTTGCGCAAAATTATTTGCAACTCAACAACACACATTTTGATATTCAACTTGCATGATTGCACTTATTAATATATTAAGTTAGCAGACGGAAAAAAAAATCAAGAGAAAAAATAATCATAGCTAAAAACAATATTATGTTTCTCTTGTATTACATTTTAAAGTAACTTCTTTAAAAAAAAATGTTGTTTCTTCGAAATCAGTAAAGCAAAAATTGTTAGAAAAAATTCCTTTTTAATTCAAATAGTATCCAGTAAAACTTGAGTGATGAAAATTCATTAAATATTGCATTACTACTTACTAATAAATATTTTCATGAAATAGTGGAGTAAAATATTGCTTTCTAAATTTCATTAGAATGAATTATTTTTTATTCAGAAGAGTGGAATTTAAGTTGATCTTGTGTTTGAATTTTTATAATGTATGACATCTTTATAGGAAGTTAAACAACTTGATTTCAGCTGAAAACTTGTTTCTTCTGCAATTTAACATAGAGAGTCTTGACTAATTTATTCGTTTGGGGGCCTTCGAAAGTATAACAATTTGCTTACTAAAGTGGATTGGTGAAAAACACCTGTTTGCTGGTAAAGTTGTTTCAGAACTCCTTTTGCTTTTAAAATTTTATGCTTTGAGAGAAATACATTTCTATCTGAAAAACGGAAGAAAAAGTTAAAAAAAAAATAAATAAAAAATAAGTAGTTTGTGAAATTATGGTGGATTTGAAAAATGAGTAACTATTTTTCCAATTTTGAAAATTTTTAATTTTCCTATTACAAGGCAAGTTAAGTGAATATTAAATCTCAAAAGTTTCAAACTTTGAAGAAGAAAAAGATCAAATGATAAATGCAAAAGAATCTGAACTTTCATATGGTTACATATGATGCATTGCATTTTTTAGTTCTTAATTTAGAATTGAATGGATGTTGCTCAGCTTTTTCTTTCTTGGAAAACAATTGGATGTAATTCAACCTCTTTAAATTTTCATGGCTAATTTTTTTATGTGATGAACTAAGAGAACATATTGCACTGAATGAAGAAAAAAAAAAGATTTTAAATAAGGAATGATATTATAATAACATTATAACCCTTGTATCTGAAGATTTATTTTGAATTCAAGTGTTTTCGAAGTTTCGTTTCGAAGTGTTATAGAAAATTATTGAATGAATGTTCTTCATTTAACCTGATAATTTGAAAAAAAAAAGATGATTTAATGAGTATTTGTTAATGAAATTATAAAACAAGAAGAAAAAAAAGAGTGTGCCATAAGTTAACTATAGTTTTGAATAAATATTTCATCTAATAGAAAAGGAGAAAGAGAGAGAAATTATCTACTGAAATTGAAACACTTGTTGATACTTAATTTCATGCACCAGTGGAGAAGTTAGTTCATTGAATGAAGAATATAATTGTTGAAACACAATAATAAAAGATTGTTGAAACTTTGGTATAATTACATGCATCCCAAAAAATATATACATTAATCTTAATTTGATTTTGCAATAAAACATGCTGTTCATATTTCATTAATTCTGCTTTTTACTTGAAGTTTTTGTATTGTTAAAATTTTATTTTCAAGCATTTTAAGCAAAGTTAAACTCTTATTGAATTATTTTTATTAATTTTATCTGTCAGTAATAGCATTACTCCAAATGCAATTGAATTGAAAAATTAATTAGACACAAAAAAAAAAATTGGCAGTTTCCTTTTGAGAAAATAAGACTGCGCCCGCGCTAGGGATTTCAACTTGCAAGCCATCAAATTTGTTAAATTTCAAAACTCTTTTTAATACTTTAAAACTCTTTAAAGCCAAAAACTTGATTTTAATAAACTTTAATGGTGAATTTTTTTATAGAAAACTTCTATCAGAAAACATAGTCATAATTTTACCCAATATGCAGTGTAAGTACTTTTATTTCAAATATGCAGAATACACTTTAATTAAATAAGACAATTCATAACATTGTATAATGCAACAAGTTCCCAATTCAGCATTATTCTTTTCTTGGGGAATTGCAAATAATGATATTGAGGATTAAGAGGAAAAGTTTGGTTTAATAAATATTTCAGAGAAGATTACATTCGCCAATACTTTTGCCAAATCAGTCTCTTTTGCTGAATCCATTTTATCGCATTTGGTGTGGTGGCGAATGCTTAAGCCATGTTAAGATCTATTCTGAATTTTAATATAAAGTTTCAGATCTTAAACAATCATGGTATAATTTTAAATTTGATTTGTTTGAATTATTTGTACCGTTGGAACTCTTAAGATTCCTGAAACATTTCATTATTTTAGACTTTATTCATGAGGTTTTTATACAAAATTGTTTGTTCTTTAAAGCTTTAATATTTAGTATTTTTTTTTTAAAAGAAACTTTTATTGATGTAATGTAAATATGAATAGGGAATAAAAATGCAGTGAAGCTACTATCTTTTGTTTATTGCGTAACTTGTAGAAAATAAAGCAAATTTGTTTCTCTTTATTTTAAATCCTTAAGTAATGGAGCCTAGTTTAAACGAGACAGTTTTGGTTTTTGAAATACTGTGGTAATATTACTTTAAATTGCAGCAAAAATGAAAACTTCAATATATATATATATATATATATATATATATATATATATATATATATATATATATATATATATATATATATATATATATATATATATATAGGGAAAGTAACAAAAATTCAGTAAGTTTCAAATGCATTATTTTTTCCCCACATGTTGTACAAAGATTATTTTTTTGCATTATCTCCCAAAATTTGAAACTACAAACTCTTCTATGAATTCCATCTTTGTCCATCAATTAAGGAAGATTTCTACTTTGAATGAACAAAAATTAGCTTTACAGTTTCTTTCTACAGAGTTTGATTTTTCAAGAATATTCAACAAAGTATTAAAGCAAGAAATTGCTTGAATAAATCATCTAAACCAAATGTACAAACTTAATCAAAGGAAACTATTTCGGATACAAAACTTGTGCTGCTGAATCCCAGAGCTCCTGCTTTGTTGATGAAAAGGATAATGAATGGTTTAGTCTGGAAAAAGCATCTTTAACTTGTTTTCTATGCATAAAAAGAATGAACAATCAAATATTTGCTGTCTGACTTTAATGTTGAAAAGTGGAAGAAAAAGTAGTCAATTGCAGCCAAGCTGTTGGGAAAGACATTCAAAACAATGGACAGAAATAGACAAGTGAAAATAACACATCTGCAGAATTTGCATGAGTCCAAGAACTTCTTTCTGTTGCAAAGGAATAGTTAACAGGTTTTTATTTTTAAATTTTTGTATTTATTCATTCAAAAGTATTTATTGAAAAAAGAAGCCTCATTCCTTGTATGATGAACATACTTTAAGTTAGCTAATTCCATTAAAACATTTTTCAGCTTTTAAGTTAATGCAATTCCTGCTGGAGGCTCAAAATCTGATGGTGGATGAAATAGCTTTCTTTCTCATTTCTCAGACATGAAGCTGTTGATATAGGGGGTTAATATTTTCTACCACCTTGCCTTCCTGGTAAGGGACAGTGGAGTGATGGAATATAGAAATAATTAATTTTTATGAACTTGTTAGTTTCTCTAATTATGTGAATAATTTGATTCACAATTTGGTATATTTTGAGCAAATGTTTAATATCTCAAGTCAGTTATGCTTTGTCTGTTTTCCTTTTGTTGAGTGATTTGTGTGGTTGGTGTCTGATTAATTATATATAATAGTGTTTTTCTGTAATAATGATATAGTAAAATATATGCACTAGAGTTCAAAAAGTTTTTAAAGAACTTTTTTAGATTTCTTGTCTGGGCAAAGCTTTGAAGTTCTTACTGTGTGTTATTTAATAAATTCTGTGTATTTCTTTTTTTCGTAATTTTTAATAACTTTCCTTAAAGTTTAGTAGTTTGCTTTTAAATAGTATGTAATTCTTCTATTTATATTTGCCTAAAAATATTTCTTCAGTACAAATACTTGCCTTTTCTTGACAATTGTTTCAGCTTTAGAATTTTCATTTACCTTGGTAGTTCATTTTTGATTTATAAAAGTTATACTTGGATTTTCATTTCAGATTTTATTTGCTTTCTGCCTTGCATCAGGACAAAAATTGGCCCTTTTTTAGCTGTGATTTATTAGGTCCTTGATGAATTCTTTAAAACTTATCATGATCTGTTGATATTTATGCACATTTTTGAAAACATAAGATTCTCAAGCTTCGATAGTTTTCTTCATGTCATAAAGGTTCTTTATATTACCTAGGGTTGGTGGGGGGTGTGGGGGGGGGGGGTGGGGGGGGGGGGGGGGGGGGGGGGGGGGGGGGGGGGGGGGGGGGGGGGGTGGGGTGGGGGGGGGGGTGGGGGGGGGGGGGGGGGGGTGTTGGGGGGTGGGGGTGTGGGGGGGTGGTGTGGTGGTTGTTTTGTGGGGGGGGTTAGGGGGGGTAGGGGGTGGGTGTTGGTGGGATGGGGGTGGTTGGAGGGTTTTTAGGTGATGTGAGGTGGATTTTTGTGGCACATTTGTTGAAAAACATAAGATTCTCAGCTTCGAATAGTTTTCCACTTTCTCACTGTCTATCATAATACAACAAAGAGGTCCTAGATGGCTTTATAGTTAAGATTGAAGCTTGCGCATTTCACTTATACACTTTTTACTTTTGTTTTTGCTAGTCTGCATGCATGCGACACATAATAGCTTACATTAGACGCATTGTCTCTCTTCTCATCTTATCGCAATATTTTGACTACTCACACTACATCAACATCTTCTTTATCTTCTAACATCACAGGTACAAAAATGCTTCTCTAGCACATAAACATGTACTCTACATGAGACACTTCTAGTATATTGTAAGAACTAATTAGAGTTCTATACACACTGCGGTAAAGATCTGTGACACTTCTGTTTTCACACTTGTATTCAGCGTCTAGTTCGCTGATATATAACATGGCGTTTGAGGGTGTGGTGGATATTCATGATGATTACCTATTTTGTTGTCGTGGGTTGTATGGACATAGAGTCACAGATCGATCAGTTTTCATAGCTGCATGAATTCAAAACGCACTAAAATTTCTAGTCATAAGCTCTACATCGGTACAGTTATCTATTATCTCTCACCCATTAAGGAGAGGAAGGATGTTCGCTGGCGGCTTACAGAGAAATGTTATGTGTCTCTTGTGCGAGGCTTCGGTTTGACCAAAGAGACTCACATCTCACTATCTGTACAATATGTTTGTAGTTAGCGTCCAATTTGTGGTCTTAGAGAGATCACATAAATTTTTTGTTTTCACTCAGATTTCAGAATATATTTAGATGCACGTGTTCTGACTTCTAGCACATGCGCTCACTTCGAGATATACTTACGTTTTGGGAGTCGAGAGATGGTTTTGAGACACACATGCTTCTGTTCTACAATTCTGTCGACATCAGAGAAACACGAGTTCATTCCGTTTCACTGTTATAGTACAAATTTTATACAGTGGGAGTTCTACATTTCTGCGAATTATCTAGTTAAGCGGATTGTCTTTACTAGACTACATATTTACTTAGTGTCATAGTCTAACAATAGTCATGTCGCAGTATTGTCTATCACTCTATCTCTTTATATTCTCTTCTAGAGATACACATAGATCTCTGACTCACATGCTATGGTTATATTCATCTTATCTATATATGTTCAATTCATTCGTACTGATTGTTACTTTCTTCTAACACAACAAATTAGATCTCGATATAATCGTTATGTGGTGGTTGGTTTGTTATCTTCTGTTTATTTGTTCCGTATCAGTATGGTTTAGTTTTCTGGCGCGGTGTCTTTCTTTTTCGCGCTTTATGCAGTTATTATCGGAGATTGGGTTTGTGTTTCAGTTGAATTATGACACACGAATGAGATGAGGTAGGGTTGACGGTGGGGTGATTTGTGATTGTCATTTAGTGTTTGTATGTTTGTTGATTTTTAATTTTGTGATACACAGTATCGAGTTGGTGTAAACATTTTTTGTGCGGACATTAATTAGTTCTACTAGTGTGGTGCACTCATGGCATGGGGTGGTTGCACATTGAGAGTATATAATTATGTGTTGTGGTGGGTCTAGATTAGGTGTGGTTGGTGTGGAGAGATTATTGTGACATGTATAAGGGGTGTGTTTTGGTACTTTTGGTAATATATGGTATACTTACTTTGATGATCAGTTGAACTTGAGGAGAGGTGTGAGGGACTGATTATGGGTGAGGGTAAGCAGAAGGTGTGTGAGAGGGAGTCTGTAGGAGATGTGTGGAGAGTGTAGGGGGTAGTGGGTTAGGAGTTGACATAGGTATGTATATGAAGTATTGTTGTTCACGGGCATACTACTGTTTTTGAAGTTTTGAGTAGGAGTGGATTTATGATGGAAATTGGGATTGGATGGGTATTGTGACTTCTAGTGTGTGTACTGTACTGGTATAGAGGTGAGAGTGGGATGTGTGTGATGTGGTGAGTATGTATTTATGACGGCTTTGGAGATAGTTGTGGATTTACTTGGTGTGAGAAGAGGCGTGTAGGGGTCATTGTGGTTGATAGTTAGAGTAGTTGGGTAGGGAATTGTTGTGTTTAGTACATCTAGAATGTGGTGGTGTGATGTTATGTCTTATATGGTGTGTTTGTAGGGGGTGGACGAGAGGAGTGATGGTGGTGGAGGTAAGAGGGATTATGTTCAACTGCGTGGGTACATGGTATTGACATTGAGCAGTTAGTTTGTGACATTATTGTAGTGTGTGATAGTGAGAGGGGGGGGGGGGGGGGGGGGGGGAGGTGGGGGAGGGGGAGTGAGGGGGTGGGTGGGGAGGTTTATAGTTGGGATACGTATGGGTCGACACAGGAGGGTTGTGTATATTGATCAATGGACATGACATTATGATTTCAGGTTTCAGAATGTATTCGATAGTGTGTAGAGTTGACTGGTGTGACTGTGTATGGTTATTGAGTACGTGTCGTCTTTGGGTGGGAGACAGAGAGGGGAGATAGTTAGAGGGGTTTGATTTGTAGTTATATGACTACAGAGATAGGAGAATAGGGTATGGTAATTATGATTGACAATGCGGGCTGGGTTATGTGAACACAGGTGTGATGGGAGGGTGTTAGTGGTGTGTGTGTGGAGTGTTAGTGAAGTCGGGTATTGATATATATATCAGATATTGTGTGAGTTTATGGATCTTGAGAGATTGTTAGGTGACGGGTAGTTGTTGGTCTAGGGGAGTGTATTGTGAGGGATATGGAGTATATAGAATTGGACACACAGGTTTGGAGGACTATTGGTGGTGTGTGAGGGGGAGTTTGGTGTTTAGTGAAGTAGGGGTCTTAGTAGGTACAGTATGGACAGAAATATCGTGATAGTGTATTCTTTCAGTGAGATTTCACATGTAGAAGGAATTTGTTGGGTATGGATGTTAGGGAGTAGAGGATAAATGTTTTGGGGGTTTTGATGGTTGTTTGTGTGTAAGGTGGGTGTATTGGGAGGTGGTGAGCATCAGAAGTAGTTGGTGTTATTGAGTAATGTTGTGGGGATTGTTGGTTGTTTGTGGTGTTTAGGGGGGTTTGTGGTTTGTGTTGGGGACTGGGTTTAAGATTGGTGGGGATTTGGTGGTGTTTTGTTGTATATTGTGGTGTGATAGATTATGTAGTGGGAGTGTGGTGTGGTATATTGGATATGTAGTGATGGAATTTGGATGGGTGTGTTTATGTTTGTTGGGGGTGGGGGTAATTGGTGATGTTTATTTATTTTGTTTTATTATTATTATTTGTTTGTTTATGACGGAGTTTGATTTGTTTGGGTTTTTTTGTTTTTTATTGTTGTAGTGGGGTAATTTTGTGTTGTGATTGAGTGTGGTGGATTTTGTTTGCTTGTGGGGAACATTGTTTGGTTTTGGGATGAATTTGTTGTTAGAGTGATTTCTATCTCTCTCATGTTTGTGAGGGGGTAACGTGTATGGGTATTGATAATTGTTTTGTTTTTGGTATGGGTGGGGATGAGTTTTTAGGAGTGAAATATGAGTTTTTGATATGGTAAGTATAATTGATGTGATAGTTATTTTTGGTTTTTATTGAGGATGTGGTTTGGATGTGTTGTTTTGTGTTGTGGTGTGGTGGTGGGTTGAGGAGATTGAGGGGGAATGATGTTTGTGTGTGGGTTTTGTTGTGTGTTGAGGGTGGTTTAAAGGTGGAGTGATATGTAGTGAGATTGGTACGAGGGGTGTGTTATATGGTAGGTTGGCAAGGATCACATAAGGTCACTGGGTGGTTTTATATATAGTGGTTTTTAGATTATTGTCTTTTTTGGTTGGATTTTTTTGATGAGATTGGTGTGGTGTTTTGTGGGGGTAAGTAATTACTTGGAGGGATAAAACAAATTATTAAAGGGTCCCAAAGTAAAATACATGGCGCTTTAAGGTTTAATATATTTTTGTTAGTTATATCAATTCTTGTGCTACTTTTTGTAGTTTCGTTTAGGGGTTTGAAATACATGTGGCAAACTCTTTAGTTAAATAAAAAGTCAATGGAATAAATGGTGAATATTTTAGAAGAATTTTCTTGTTGACAAGTTTTGTTAAAATGAGCTGCTTTTTTCAATCAGAATTGTTATATATTTCTGAGCATGAGCCTGGCTTTGCAGAGTGCAATCTCTTAACTCCTATAGTCATCTTGAATTTGAAATCAAAATACATTTACTGAGTTTAACATAAAATTCTATAATTCACTATTTTCTTAATGCTTTTCAGTGTAGAAACTTTTAAGTTTGTAAAAATTTCAAATAATGGATTTCCTTACCATTTTTTTTTCATAATTCAATTATTAAAATAATCATATAAGTCTTGTCCTCTTATCTTCAGAATGGAAATTTCATTTTTATACAAGGAAACCCACATAGTTACAGAGGAATTTTATCTTTCCACGTTTCATCTTCCTTTTTGACTTAACAAATATTCTTTTTGATTTGTATTACAGTGTATCTTATTAACTTTGCAATAAAAATGCATGATTTCCATTTGCACACTGTATGTTTTGAAATTATTGCGGCTAATTAAAAATCATTTATGAGTTTAAAAGAGGGCAGTTAACACATTGAGGGCAAAAAAAACAAATCCTTTGTTCTTAATGTTACATGCTTGATGTAATAGTCATTGACAATGCTTGTTAAATCGCTTTTAAAAGTAGGAATGTTTGTACCTCTTATGGGGGGCGGAGGAAACCAAGTATTTTGTATAGTTGTGTTTTAAAGAAATATATAACGATTTTCATTCCTAATAGGATTAAAAAAAAACTATGGCCTTCTAAGTATCAAGCCTCTGCGGCAGAACATTTCACAATGTTCTCGACGAAATCTTCGGCTGTTTGAAAATGTTCCGCCGGATACAAAAATTTAATATTGGGGATGTATTCCTGAGATAAGTGGCTTGTGCTGCCGTCTCATAATATTTTGAAGAAAAAAGCGAAAGAAGAATTTCCTTCTTAAATTGTTCCAGACTGTTCCATTATCTATTTGATGTTATTTGTACTATTTTGCAAATGTTCTGTGTGGTACAGCTACTTAGTTCTGTTACACTTCCCACTGCTATGTATATTTTGCTTGGGAGTGTAAATACTTAGGATTACCATGAGTTGTCAGATAGCCGATTTCCCCTTGTATATGTGACACAAAGTCTTGATCGCTTGAGTAACAGACGATGGATTTAACCACGAGATCACATGGATTAAAAATTAAAAAAAAAGCTAAATTGAAATTAAAATCTTTGTACTATATTTTATTTTAGTTTAAAACTGATTGTGTCATTAGTTGATTTATTATCAATAACAGTATACTAGACGCATTATAAACCAAGTTGGAATCACAAAATTGATTGGGAACTCAGTGCCTGACTTAAAACAGATCCATTAATGTAATATAATGTTTGATTTATCTCTTTTCTACTAAATTTTACCTTTTTTTTTCTTAAGTAGTTTATTTAGCTTATGCCTAAAATAATTTCTTCTTTTAAACCTTTAAACTTCATTACAATTTTTAAATTGAAATAATCCATTTAATCCCTGTCCTAATGTCATCTTGCTTAATATCCCCACCCCCTTAATTGCAATTGCCTCTGCTCAGCCATGCCAATAATCGGTCTATAAAAGGTTTCATTTTTCTATACATACTTCTTTTTAAAATTGTTGTTACTATTGATTTTTGTAAAATAATTTTCTCTTTCAGAAATTCTTTCCTTTTATTGAGTTCTTTTGTTAACTTTGACATTTTTTTCAGGATTGCCAAGGAGAAATTGCACTTCATAAAGCTGCCAGAAAAGGCAATGCAGAATGTGTTAGCTTGCTAATTGCGTCTTCTTCTAATTTAAGGTATTTTCTTTGCAAATGTATTTTTTTAACGGTTTAAATTTTAGTACTGTAACAAAGCTCATTAAGATTGTCATTTGTATTTCAAAAGTTCAAACCTGTTGCTTTTAAGAATTTTTAAAAATAATGCATTCGAATTTGCCTTTATCATTATCAAAAAGAAAAAAAAATGAAAAATGCATTTTTAAGGATTCTAATGTTTTAGCTAAATTTCGTTTTCCCAAAAACAAATGTTCATTATTGATTGTCGAAACTTTTTCTGATATTACCTTTCTAAATAAAATATATGTGGGTGAGAGTTTATTATTGCGATAAAATGTCAAAATGTCTAAGAAAATTGTTTGCCAAGTTTCAGAGAAGCCGACTTGGGTGCCGACCATCCCTTGAATTTTTTTGAATACAGGGCGAGGACTCAGTCACCTTTCTCACCTTTAGTCACCTTTTGAAAATTTGGTCACTTTTTGTCACCTTTTGGAATTTTTGTCACCTTTTTCAACCTTTCTTGAAATGTGTTTTAGGAAAATCTATTTTTGATAAATTAAATTTTTGAAGAGTATGAATGTTCTTTTCCTTACCTGAAAATAAATGGAATTTTGAAAAAAAAAAAAAAAAAATCTGTCCTTCAACCATTAAAAAAATGTTTCAACTGTGGTCATTTACAAAACAAAGCCTTTAGAAGCACCTGTTTAAAAGTTTCAAAAAACAGTTGCACATTTTCCAAGGATACTTGGCAGTTCTTTTTCTTTTTTTTTATTTTGTTCGTGACACAAAATTTGTTTGGTGATTTGCATAGAGATGGGATTTTCACTCATTCTCTATTGTCAATACTTTTTAGTGAACATCTTTGTATTTACAGAGAAACAAGAAAAAGAATGTAAATGATTTTGCAATGAGCTATTAAAAATATGAAAAAATAAAATATGTCTATTAAATACATCGTCACTATCTTCACTTCATAATATCAGGTATAAATTTAATTGATATTTAAGAAAATTCTTTGAACATAACTAGGGGTGATTGTGCTCTAATATTTACTCAGATTTCCGGTATTTTCATGATCAATTCTAGTGTTTTCATGTTCGAAAATACCAGAAATAAAATATTTTTACCTATGCTTTTATCTTCCCACCTCAGGAATTTTTTTGCTTTTTCGAATTTCCGATGATTAAACCGATAATTTTCAATAACATTCATCGAATATAAGTTGATGCCATTCTAATTGTTTTTTTGCTTTAATAAATTATTTTATTTTTTTTTTTATTTTGGTGCCTTCATTTAAAAAAAATATGAGAATCAAATTTTTCTGATTTTCAATGCTTATTATCCTTAGTTAGGAGACAAATAAATGATATATATTTATGCTAAAAAATTACAAATTTAAAATATTCGAGCGAAATTCTGCTTCTTTTATGAAAATCAAAATGTCAAAGCTAAAATTTAAAGATCTGATTAAGTTTTATTTGACTCCAATTATGTGGATAGTAAAAATAGTATGTTTATCATAGAGCTTCTGATTGTAATCTGAAGTAAGTTTATTTGAATTATTTTCTATGCCATTTTCATACTTTTAACGTCTTAATTTTGATAATTGCAATTTCCTTGCGTCCGCTGTGAGAATCATATTTCGCATTTTCGATGCTTGCTATTCCTTGTTGAAAGGCAAACAAATAACATTTCTTTTTTTATTTTGTTTAAATCATTAAAATAAAAGTTTTAAACAAATTCCATGCTCTTTTATAGTGTCAGATGTCAAAAACTTAAATGCTGCATCTGTGGCTGAATTTTATTTTTGTTTCAGTTATTTAAGTTTTCTTAACACATACATAACAACACACACATACATACATAACACATTAAATATCTTTAAATAGTATTTCACTTCAGTATTAATAAATATGAAATCCTTGACTCAGGTCATATTGTAGTGATTAGGAGATTAAGGGTACTGCATCTAGATCAATTCTTTTCATATTTTCAGTGACAAATGCAACTTTCATTACTTTATAAATATTTTCGCACAACAAACAGTAATTCTGTTAGACTTTTGCTTTCTCCTTAAAATATTTTTCTGGGGATTATTTGTTCAACAACAGTTCAAGAGTAACTTTATTGTTCATTTACAGTTTAATTAAAAGAATACACAATATTTTGACTAAAAACTATTTGAAACTATTCGAATGTAGGAAATGTGTTGGTTTATGAAAGGAAATTAATTATATATGTATGGTTATAAAATTAGGTGTGCTTAATTAATAGGGGCTTTGGTTTAAAAAAAAAAAACAGTCCCCATCCCCCACACTCATACACATTTTCTCTTTAAAACTTTTAGGTATTTTTTTATGAACTCACAATCACCCCTGCATAACGTAGTTTACACTGAAAGTTTTTTGAAAATATGTCCTAAAATGGTTTATTTTGTCCAGCTGTATCATATTCATGTTCAGAATCTAAGTCTTTTGAAATAGTATGTAGGCTACTTTTGGTAAAAGTCAGAAAAAAGGATAATCGTTTTCTGCTTTTTCATTTCTTAACAAATTACTTTTGATCACCTTTTAGTTACTTTTTTGTCACCTTTTAGTCACCTTTGTTTTAAAATTTGTCACCTTTCTCACCTTTTTCAAAGACCATCAGCAGTCCTCGCCCTGTGAATATTTCTTCTTTCTTTAGTGACATGATCCAACAAACTGAATCAATAGCTGTTTCTCAAAGTTTGCTTTAAAAACTTGAAATAGGTATAAATACTAAACTTGCTGAAACTTGTTAGCAAACAGCATGGTTCTAAAAGTTGCTAAATGTATTTTATTCAAAAATAAAATACATTATTCATGCAGGGGCAGTGAAAATGAGGATAGTTGTTTTGAGTTCCAAGCTAAAATGGGAGAAGAGAAGAAGTTTTAAAAGTTGCATTTTCTTACTTTTTGTTAGTAAAGGTTATACTTTGGTTGGTACTAAAATTGTGCCCAACATGGGGTCAGATAGCTCTTAAAATTAATAGTTTTTGTCAGTTAATAAGCATTTTACAAGGAAGTTCATCAGCAGCTTACTCTTACATACCTTATCCAATGAGCAAAAAACAAACTGTTTGTAAATATTAAATTTTGTTCCAGTTCCTAAAATTAAAAACAAATATTTCTTATCTTAATAATGTTTCTGGGGTTTGGGGGGGGGGACAGAATTATCTAAATATTAAAAACTAAAAAAGAGAAAACGGATTTTTTTTTTCTCCAGAAACTCCAATTACGTCTCAAAAAATTGTCAAATGTAGATTAAAAATGTTTAAAAATAGTTTTTGCAATTATTAAACTGTAAAGCCTTGCACTCTTAAAAAACAGATGCATTATTCTCTATTGTAAAAATTTAGCTTTGAGACACTTATGTTTCATTTTGTGTTTCTCATTAAAAAACATGGTTCAATCTCTGATTTTAATTATTGTTTTCAACTTTTATAGTTGTATGAATTCCAGTGGTCAGACTGCAGCCACTTTAGCAGAATTATGTGGTCATCCTGCCATCGCAACCTTCATTCGCAATCATACATCAGGCTTTGATCCTTTGCATTTTGCTACTCCGATTAACAAAATTGTGCCTCAAGTGGCCCGACTCAGCAGAAAGCGAACTCATGACATGATGAATATAGACTGTCTTAAACGATTTCGTAGAAATGGTAAGTTTTTCTTTTCATTTTTTCCCCTGCTTCCTCATCTTTTTGAAGATTTGCTGTGCATAGTTGTAACAGGTGTAATGTTCTGAAGCTGGACTAAGTACAATGTTGATTATTGTCACATTGAAAATCATGCTTAATGAGTAGAAACGCCCCTTATTTACAACACCAGGCTCCGGGACCAGATAATATTTATCATAAAATTTTAGCTGAGTGTGCAGAGGAGTTATAGTGGGTATTATTGTAAATATTTTCAATGCTTCATATAACTTGGGGACAGTACCAGAGAACTGGAAGCTGGCTAACATTACACTGCTCTTCAAGAAAGGGTCTCAAGGTAATGCTGGAAATTATAGACCTTTGAGTCTGACTTCAGTGATTTGTAAAATTTTTGAAACGTTAATCAAAATTAAGATGAATTTCTTAGCAAATAATGGTCTGCTGACTAGTTTGCAGTACGGTTTCAGGGAATATAAATTGTGTGCTATTAATTTATTACAATTCTTTGAAAAGTTTTCCATTGCTTTAGATAACAAAAATTGTAGATTTTGTAGAACATTGATTTATAAAAAAGCTTTCAATAAGGTACCTCATATTGCATTACTCAGTAAATCAGCTGAAATGGGAATAGGAGGTAAAATTTTAGTTTGGGTTAGAAATTGGCTGACAGGAAGGAAGCAAAGAGTAGTTATAAGGGGTAATCATTCTAAACAGAGTGAGGTTTTAAGTGGAGTTTCTCAAGGATTAGTAAAAAGGGCCACTTTTGTTTATATTTTTTATGAATGATATTCATAAAAATATTTCTGCAATCAATCATGAATTGATTTGCTGATGATGTCAGAGCTATGTGGATCATTGAAAACAAAGAACAAGTAAATCAACCGCAAGAGTATTTAGATCATATTAGTAAGTGGACATATAAGTGGGTTATGACAGTAAATTTGGGAGATGTAAAGTGAGAGATTTAAATCATGGAAATAATTGTACAAGGTATTTACAGGGTTCGATCATTAGTCAGGCAGAAAATGGGCATGTTAATAAATCATGACTTCAAGTTAAGTCAACAAAGCAGTATAGCTTGTAACAAAGCCAACAGGATGCTTGGGTTTATCAATAGATCTATTTCAAACAAATCTAAGAAGGTTCTTCTGCCGTTATATAGAAGTTTGGTAAGACCTTATTTGAATCATTTGAGAACCTCATATCCAAAAAAAGTAAACTATCGGGAAATAAAAAAAACCCAGCTGGTTCACAATTTAACATCATAAATTTTTATGATTTTTTTTTTACAGTGGTTTGGTAAGCTAATTCTACCAAAATAAATTTTTATTTTGGTATTTGTCTAGCCTTCACCAACAATTTAATATATTTCTAACTCAATTTTGGCCAAAAATGAACATGAGATATTCCTTAAATGACTGATTCATCTGAAGTATGCTGGTCAGTTTTGGTCTCCGTATCTTAAGATTTAAGAAAGATGGCAATTTTTTAGAAAAGGTTCTAAGAAGGCCTACAAGGTTAGTAAATAGGCTTTCTAATTTATATTATGATTCTAGCCTTAGAAGGCTTAATATGTATGGTCTTAAGCAAAGGAGAGTCGGCGGGGACATGATTCAGTTGTTTAAATTTATCAAAATGAAAGAAGTTGATGGGTTAACCTTTTATATGGAAAAACAGGATCAGGGGTCATTGTCTACAGCTATTCGATACCCAGGCTAGCCTGGAGATGAGGAAAACTTACTACTTTAGTTAGGTTGTATGCACCTGGAACAGCTTACTGGAGGAAGCTGTAATGTGTAAGGGAGTTAATAAGAGGGCCATTGATCTTCATTGGGGTCTATAAATCGACTAGTACCTGCCTGTCTAGGCCCGGAGCTTGTTGCTGGTCGTTGCATTTGTATATTTAATACTTCATAAAGGCAAAACTATGAAAGCTCTTTAGTTGCCAGTGGCTATTTGTAAATAACATTAGTAGCCACTTATTTGAAATAGTGACTTCTTTTTACTCACAGTAAAAAATGATATTTTTCTTTTGTTTAAATTTTTAGCCCTAAATACATTAATTAATGTAAGTAATATACATTTAATTAAGTAGTTCATTAAGGGCACCTTTTGAAATTGCTGATAAAGATTGCACTCAACTTTGGTACACTTAAGATAAATAACACAGGCCAACGATGAAAAAACTTTTTTAATGAAAATACCTTATTCTTATGTTGTTTAGGTTGCTGAATCCAAATATGATGCTTAAAAAGTTGTATCACCCACCATTTATTCACATTTTATAGTTACATTCATGAAATAAAGAAACATTTTTAGAATTTAACAGCTTTTTCATAGTTAAGATAACATGAAAAAATAGGTCTAATGAACAAAGATGATGTTGGCAGCACTGCTGAAACACATGCTACAACATGATGGGGGATTACTGTTGGTCACTTCACCGGGAAGTTCAGCAAGCTATTCATCGCAGGAAAAGCTACACAAGAAGCTTCAAGGAAAAAAGGGAAAGAAAATATAAAGCAATTCCAGTTGACAAGTGAACCTTGTATCATCACATAAAATTACTATTCCAAGTATTTTACTGTAAATACAAACCATTTTTACGATTCTACAGTGTTTCATTGATTTCCCTATATACTGTAAATGGGTATTAGACTATATAATAAAATACATTTTGCTTGGAAACTAAGGGTGATACTTAAAAACTACAAGCAGATTTGGATTCAGCACATAAAAATCTATCAAGATCAGCTATTAAAATTAAAAAAGTTTTCAAAAAGGTTTTTTTTGTTGGCCTGTGTAATTTATTTTTGAGGTGGCGGTTGAGTGCCAATCAACAGCTGATTCTTAATTGCCCCCCCCCCCCCCAATTTATTGTCTTATGGCTGGTGTGGTTTTATCCTTTAATATTTTTAATATTTGGCAGTGTCCTGAAGTTTTTAAAAGTGGCTCTTGATTTTTTTTTTTTTCAAAATTTTGAACAACACTGATTTTTGCTTTTGCTGGAACTCCTTAAAAATATTCTAATGGTTAATGAACTGTTTAAAAATATGTGGTTAAATATTAGGTATCTTCTATGACCAAAAGATGATTTCATTTGTAAAAGTTATTAGCAAAGTGTGCTAGTTCTAAAAAATCCTAGATGCAAAAACAGGGTTCATTTGGTGTTTTTAAAAGCAGTTTCACATTACGTTTTGTGATGTAAAAAAATACAACAAGATAATTACTGTGGACAAAGTGCAATAGAATCTTGGGCTTTTTTTATTTATTATTTTTTTAAACTAGCATGGTTTTTGTTAACTAGTAATTTGCTATGAGTAAAAGTAGACAACGTTTTAAAAAGTATAAATATATACATTTAAAAGAGTTTAAAACTCAGCAAACATCTAGTTCGGGGATATAAATGCAAGCCATATCATCAGTTCATAAAAATACGAAGAAAAAGACAGGTTCATATGACAAAGATCGTCAAGTGAACCAATGGTCAACAAAGTTTTCGACTGCTGTTTTACAATAGTAATTTGCTACTTTGTGTCTTGTGTATGATATTTCGTAAAAATATTAAAGACAGAAAAACTTGATTGTTTATGTTAAGGAACCCATTTAAGCATTGATTTTGAGTTTGATGCAAAGATTGAATTTTGATGCATTCGGTACGAATTTTCATAAAATTTTGCTCTTTTCATTCATAGATATTAATGTGAGTGATATACCTCTTCCTCAAGCAATGAACAATTATACAAGTCAAGAAACCATGAGCGTAATAGAGCATGAAAATTTGCGCACCATGGAAATTGGATATTCAAATTCTTTTTTGGATTTCATGCTTTCAGAGTGTCATGGATGCTGAATATGATATCTTCAAAATAATTTTCATATGTTTCATAAAATGCATTTGTTCGGTATAGTCATTACTTTCATTTTTGTATACTAAAAATTGAGTGATTGATCTGTTTTTGTATGATCTATGTTTATGTATTGTGTGGATTGAGAGAAAAAACAAACCAGTTTCATGAAAAATATTTTTTGGGATATGCAGAATTTTGTATTGTTTATAAAATATTTTGTACAGTGTTCAAATGTCTGAGACTCGAATTATGTATATAGTATGTCACTGTTCACTTTGCTGTGCTATGATTGGTACTGGTAAAAAATAAACTTAATGTAAAATATTTTACATATTATCATTTTTTGAATTTCTTGACATTAAAACATGAGAGCTTTAATATTTTTTTGTTCAGCAAAATGGTATCAGGCATAAATATTGTCATGGAACTTCTTTGTTCTTTTACTTAAGTTTTTCCAGCCAGAAAGGGTCTTAAGGAGCCGCCTAAGAGATTGTGTTAAAACTTCTCTGATATGGTATTGCAATACATACTAGCGTACATTAAGAATATTCCATCAAGTTTCTTAGAAAAAGAATACATGTATGTGTGGGATTTATGATTTTCAATCAGAGTAGGTCTCTATCTCCATTAATTAACATTTTAGAATGGCAGGGTTCAAAAATATCCAATATTTTGATATATATTTGTTAGTTTCAGTTAGAGCAAACTGAAGTCTCAGCCAAATTTTGAAAGTCGGAGTCGAAGATTAATTTTAAAATTTTCCCTATAGTAATGCATGTATTTTTTCTTAGTGGAAATTTCAGAGAATTTTCCATTAGCCAACACTTCCGTCCAATCAGAGTTTTTTTTGCCCGAAAAAGAATTTTGTTTCATTTGATGAGGTGGCCAATGCTTAGCACAGGTCCCTGATTATGTCATCAATAAATAGCAAATAATAGTTTGCTTCCCTATTTTTGGCTCTCAATAAATTACACAGTTGAACTTCATCAACGCTGAAAGGCTTAAAGTTAAACACTCCTTTGGTCCCATTGGTTCAACATTAACTTTAAAAATTTATTGGATAGGATGAAATTAGTTTAAAATGAAAGCAATTTTGTTCCCAATGATTTCGCTTTAACGAGGTTCAACTGTATTTTTTAATTTTGCTTATGTTTTACTTTAAAATAAAAAACTACAATATTATTTTGCATTCTATGAACATTTTTGCTGCTCTACAAGACCAAATTTTTAATCAAGACATCCTTCTCTCCAGTCGGTGATGTTCTGTTTTAACATGTGTTAAAAATCTGGTTACCTTACACAGAGATAAACCTTGCAGAGGAAAAACGGGCTAAATTAGGTCACTGGGGTACACAAGCTTTTTTTTTCTCTCCCTCTCTCTTTCTCAGAGCAATATACAGTAGAGAACCAATTATCCGGGATGTTTGGGACCACAGCTATCCCGGATAACTGAATTTCCCGGTTTTATGGATCACTACGAAGCAATATTTGCCAATTGTATATAAAACCCAAATTACTATAACAAATAGTAATGCATCTCAAAATCTGAAGAGAAAACGATCCAGAAGTGCTTATAGATATTACAATATTAAAAATTTCTGAGCTATATGCCACTTATATGGTATTTATAAAGAAACTGTTCATATTCATTTAGGTATTTCAAAAGAAGAACAAAAAAAAAAAAAAAGCTCTTCATTCTTTATAAATTGCCAAAAATGCGTATTTTAAAAAGTGGTGGGAAAATCGACAAAATGTTGCCGGTTTTCTGGTTTCCCGGTATTTTGGTTCCCGGATAAAAGGTTCTGTACTGTATACGCATGAGAACTATTGGCTGCAAATATAAAACACTGAAAGGTAAGTTGATTTCATAATCTTGCCTTGGTCAGCAAGTTTCCCCAGGAGAAAAGATCAATGTCAGTACTTCACCTAATTCTTTCTCAAGCAAGGTCCTTCAACAAAAAATCTCATGGTACACAACTATTTTGATTTTTTTAGTCTAAATTTTCAATGTATAGTAGATACTGTCGTTCCTGCTTAATCGGGTGAAGGATAAACTAATACCCTGCTTATAAAAATAAAATAAACCCAGAACCGAATATTCCCTCACATACCGAAGGTTAAAGATCCCCGCTTTATCGAATATTTTTTTTGGATAATCAAATAATATAATAATATTAATCAGCTTTCGCAAATATTTTTGCCGAAAAACATTTTAAGTAAATTGAATAAGAAATACTTGAACTTATCTGTTAGCCAGGTGCTGGAGAAAAATGGCCAAATATGTAGAATTCCGCCAAATTTCTTAGAACCAGAAGGAGTATGTTTTCTACTTTTGTTCCCTTGACTAATTTGTCATTCTCTTCTCTTGGCGACATCATCAATGCTCGAATTTTTGCGTGCATCCGGCTAACTGACAAGTACCGAAATATTTACTTAAACATCTGAAATAATATTTTCTGCCAATAACGGGAGAGAAAAACAACATTCTCATTCCATCAAAATATTTCCACTATTCTAATTTCTTTTGCCGTTGCCATGCATTGCAAAAGAAAGAAAAAAAAAAAAATGCAGACCATAATTGAAGTAAACCTAAGTAAATAACAACATTGCTAACGATAATAAATTGTTAAATATTAAATGTGATTTTTTTTCTTTTTATACTTTTTCTCATTACGTACATGTGTGCAAGTTCGTATTTTCTTATTCAGTAAAATTTAGGTTTTCATTGGTTATATTGAGAACTGCACCCCCCCTCCCCCCAACAAATTCAAACTTTGACACCCCTGATTAGAGCATGTGCTTAATTACTTATCTTACACTATACCTTTTTCTAAATCCAAATTTGTATTTCAGATCAACGTCGACTTTTTCATTCGTTCTTAGAGAGCGAATTTCTCGATCTCATTTTTTTTTAATCTGAGAGTACAAAGAATAAAATGTACTGCGAGACATTGCAAGAAAATGTCAACAAATACGATTAGTCAATAAATGGAGAAACTTATTCTCATTCAAAGAACAATTCTACCAAAGTAATAGGTGATGAGCACCCTAGTACAGTTTTTCTTAAGTTAGTTAACTTTGGCATTTTGTATCATACTTGGCTTTTTTTTTTCTTTTCACAAATAATTTTCTACTTCAAAGAAGTTTATAACTTTTCAAATAGACCCCCCCCTACCTTGACTTAGTTAGAGAAGTCAATGAATTTCCATATATGTGAGCCAGGGTTGCCAGATTTAAGGACTGTAAATACGGGACAGCCTTAACGGGGGGGGGGGGGGATTGAGAGATGAAGTCTAAAGGTTGAATTTTTACAACCTTGACTTTAATATCAAACCTTGACTCTTATCAACTTTTTTTCTATCGTATGAATTAGAACTACATTGTTTTACCATTGCCTTTTTTTCTTCATGAATATTAAGAGAAAAAGGTTTAACATTAACTATTGTGTAAGTTCGTTTTTCCCTGTTATTAACCCTCTTTTTCCTGACAATTTCCCGGTATTTCGAGTTTTCCCATTGGGGCAAAAAGAAAAAAAAAAGTACGTTTTCCAAAAAACAGCAAAAGCCACTTATATGTAAAAAAAAAAAAAAAACATTTTCCCAAAACCAAGGGGAGGAGGCAGTTGACCACCCGCCCTGATCCCAAAATGACGAATCTGTTTTAGCATGAAAGATATAATAATCGCTTCTATAGATGTCAAATGTTTAGTATCCTACTTTTTCAAAACACTACACATACCAGTGGGGAAATTTGAATATGTGCAAAATATTTTTATGAGTCATTAACAAAAACGTTGATTACAATTGAGTAGATATAGAATAAACTGAACTACTTAACCAAACTTCAAGAAGTTAGCCTAAAACAAATAAAAAATCAATATTCAATATCTTTAAAAGGAGAAAAACTATAACTTTTTCAATATTATAACATAATAGTGTTTTTTTTTTTGTAATTATACGAGTTTAATACTTGATTTTACCGCTGTAATAATTCTTCCTAAGTTTTACTGTGTCTTTAATTTGCCATAAAGCTCATTGCAATTTACGTTACTGCACTGTAAATGTGGTTCATCTTAATGTTTTTAAAATGCATATTTGTTTGCTAAATAGAATAACACTTAGTTAAATCTTTTAGTTTTAACGAAAAGCAAAGCAGATTTCAAAAGACTAATCTAGTGACTAATATTAGCTGAACACTTATATTTCTTTCCTAAGGAAAAAGTTGAGAAGGGCGTATAATAAGGGATAACAAATCATTTACAAGGAGCTACACTTTTACAATGAACGACATGTTTGTTGAATTGAATGTCACAATGATTTCTACTCTAACTAAATAGAACACTAACATTACACTTCAGAACAGGAAAACATAAAATTAAATCAATTTTTTTATCACTCTATTTCACATTTTTTGTTTTACTTTATTTTTTCTGAAAATAGTGTTTTGTTTCGTAAAATGTTGCCCCTAGCTTAGAATACGGGACTTTTAGCCTTCCTATATCAAGGTTACCCGGGACGCGAGACAATTTTTCAAAAAACGGGACTGTCCCTTGAAATCCGGGACGCCTGGCAACCCTGATGTGGGCATTGTTTTTGTTATTTTTTCCCATAAAATAGTTATTGAATACCCCCCCCCCCCCCCGGAAAACTTGTGAAATGTCGGGCCTGTTTTCAAGTACTGCATTTACTTTGCACTTAAAATTGAATACACATATGAAGCATAAAGAAAACATGAAATATAACTTCAAAAATAACTAAATAAAAAATATTTATTAAAAATTCAATCTATTAAATAAGGTCTGATGATTTTAGAAGAAAAAGGATTAGTTTTGTATGAAGTCAAATTATAAGAGCGGCATTTTTCTTTTGCTTGGGAGAAATTGAACTCGAGGTCACCGTGACCTCCGAGAAATCGCATGTATGGGATGATGAGCCTCCAAAAACTCTTAGGAGTGTTTGAATTTTTCGGGAGGTCACAGAAACCTCCCATTAGGGTGCTTGTGCTTGTCCCCTCCCCCCTCACATTAGTTCTGGATATGCCCATGCTGGCAGTTTTAGACAACACATGAAAACTGATTATTTTTTACCATAATCATAAATCAGGGCAGACTGTTGCTAATTTAGTTAATAGGTGCCAATCTACTTTGCAGTAAATGACAAAATACTTAAAAGAAGAAAATCAGATCTCGAGCAAAGCAAAAAAAGGTTGGCCAGCAAAGTTTACAACATGTGATCAGAAATTATGGCATTTGAGTGATAGAAATTTCTGTAGAATTTATAGAAGATTTTTGATTTTAATTTCCCTTGAAATTGTTCACATCAGAATAGCTGGATCAATGGGTGCTCTGTTCAGTTTTTCCAGGAGTTAGGGGGTGAGAGGTGCATACTCGGTGTAGTTTTTGCAGTAAAAAAGCAAAAGCTGCACCCCGTTACATTTAAAAACATTAATTTTCTAAGACTGAAGGGGGGGGGGGGTGGAGGGGGCAATTGATCCCACTTTGACCCTCCTAAATGATGAGCCTGTCTGCTCATATAAATTTTGTTGGTGTAAAAAACACAAAAGATTTTTTCTAAACATATGAGAGAGTAAATAAAGTTCATTTTTGAAAATGCAGTTTAATCTTTTGGATCCAGGCTGTTCGTATAGAAATTTTTCTTTCGACCCGGTTAGTACGACAGTTGAACCACAGATGTTTTTCCACAGATGTTAAAAAGAGAAGGTATAAACTGTCGCACGAGACATATGAAACCTTGAAAAAATCCCCGCCTCCAAAGAATTCTAGTGAAAATTTTAACCATGTCCTCTAAAGAAAAAAGACTTATGGTAGAACATGTGTACCGCTCGGTTCCTAAAGGATAACATTTTATATTAGAGCTTTCTCAATACAAATAGAAAAAAAATGCATCAATTGCATTTTGTTCGAAATATTTCAATTTTTAGAAACAAAATTGAAATCAAAAGCGGCTACTTTGGTGATGAGGCTTAATTCAGAAAAGAAAAATTACTTAAGTGCAATTAAATTTATTTTCCAAGAGCTGTTTCTGTTTTCCAGGCCTGTCATTTTGAATTTTTTTTATGGGAAGAGGGAGAGGGTAAAGTATATGCTCTATGCAATTTTTATCGGAAAGCAAAAACCACGCTTGCTTGAATTAAAAACATAATTTTCATAGGTTTCGGTCATTGAGTTTTTGTTTCTATGGTGACTGTAGTTTCGTTTTGATTTTCAACATCACAAGCGCCATCTACAGCCACAGAACTTTCAGTAGATGGCGCTATAAATTCCTATGAAATAACTAACAACGATGATTGAAAAATTATTCTTCTTTGATGTTTTGAGAGTTGAAAACTTTATTTTGAATATTTACTCAATTTAATCATTGTTTTTTTTTTTCTGCTTGCCACTAATCTTTTATTGGATTTTGATATGCAGATATGTTGATGTTGACGTGTTGATGATTCCGTCCAATATTTTCGAATTCTATGTCTTATATTTTATGTATTAATATAATTCCTATACATTCAATAAAAAAGTAACGAGTAATTTACATATGCCAAATATGTTGGCGCTGCAGTCGCAAAATAAATTTCGAATTAGAGTTGTGACGTTTGGCAACAAGTTTTATAACCGGCAACGCCATTTCTTTCCCCTGTTTGTGCCGCTAATCGACGTGCCATTTTGCGCAAAAGTAAAAGAATTCCGCTGTGTTTTGGTAATTATTTTCTCTTTTCATAACAATAATTATGTCTGAAGGCAAAAGTGAACCTGAACAATTTCGTAAACTTTTCATCGGAGGGTTAAACTACAAATCAACAGAAGAATCCTTGAAATCTCACTTCGAACAATGGGGTGAGATAGTGGACTGTGTCGTTATGCGCGACCCTCATTCTAGAAAATCTAGAGGATTTGGTTTTATCACATACAAACGTGCTCATATGGTAGATGATGCCCAAGCAGCAAGACCTCACAAAATTGATGGCCGAGAAGTTGAACCCAAGCGCGCCGTTCCAAGGGAAGATTCCGGTAAGCCTGAAGCTCAGGTAACAGTCAACAAGTTGTATGTCAGTGGCTTAAAGGACGATTTAGGTGAAGAAGATTTAAGGGAATATTTCGGCCCTTATGGGAACATTGTCAGCGTGAATGTTGTCACCGATAAAGCTACCGGAAAGAAACGCGGTTTCGCTTTCGTCGAATTCGACGACTACGACCCAGTTGACAAAATTGTTCTTCAGCGTCACAACTACAAAGGCCGACGGCTGGAAGTAAAGAAAGCCTTGTCCAGAGAAGAAATGGGCAATTTGAAAATGAAAAAAGAAATGGGAGGCTTTGGCCGTGGCGGACGAGCTGGTGGCGGCGGCGGTGGACGAGGAGAGTGGCGCACGGCTGACGAATTCGACCGCGGATATGGTGGTGGCTACGGCGGCGGTGGCGGCTACGGCAGTGGTGGCAATGGCTACGGAGGTGGATACGGTAGCAGTGGTGGAGGTGGCTGGGGCAGCAACGCCGGCTACGGCGATGGTGGATACGGCGGCGGCGCAGGAGGCTGGGGCGGCGACTTTGGCGGCTCCAGCTACGGTGGTGGACCCATGAGAGGTAGCGCGGGCTATTCTCAGCGAAGCTCAGGACCATACGGAGGAGGCGGCAGGGGCTCGGGCGGATACGGGCGACGATGAATTCAGGTTACACCCTTGACTGTACCAGAACATTAATTCTCATGTCTATCTTCACGTACATCTTTTGTGTAATGACTTTTTTACCTGTTGGCGTCATTTTAGTCGTAGCTTCACATTCAGTACAAAGATCCTTCATTGTATCATTTTATTTTCAAGTAAGGAGTGATGGATGCTAACCAATGTGGTAATAAATTTTTAAGCGAAATCTTGCTTAAGTTTTTAATTGAATCTGTCTTCGTATACTGTGCAGTTTTCCTGTAAATCCTTAAACTTAGTTTTGTAAGATGTTTACCCTCCCCTGACTACGTACATTTATGTTCTAATTTACGCATATACTTCATCCTACGTTATGTTCAAACTTTGCTACCTTGTCTGAAAAATATTTTAATTTTGCCTAGTTTGGAGCTATAATTTATATCATTGACAGAACAAAGTGCTGTCTCAAGATGAATCTGCATGCAGACCAAATTTAATACAAATTAGTTTTAGTGTCTTATAATCCAGTTTCGTCCCTCAATGTGCTTGTATAAAACTTCACAGTAAGCTAGAATGCCTCATAATTTTAATGATTACGAATAATTGAAGGGGTAGAACAGCATATATTTCTGAAAGACAGAAATTTTCTTAAGATTTTAGTATCCAAGAACCTTTCTTTTCGGGCTGACTCTGATATAAGTATTCCTGTTTTGTCTTCAGTTTTGAATAAACAGTTTTGACACTAACAATAGCAGTACAAGTTAAAAAAAAAAAATAACCGGTGAACAGGTTGAATTATGGGAAAATTAAACAAGATGTTAACATGAATTAGCTTTTAAGTCAGAGTGCAAACACACTGCAATATTATCAAGAAACAGAATACCACACCCACTTTTAGGTAAATACATTGATCTCTCAAATCCAGGGGTTGGGAAGGCACTTGACCTTCCCAAATGACGGGCCTGTGAAAAAACAAATGCTCATTCGTGAGTACAACGTGGAAAAGATTTTTTTTTTTTGACTCTTATATAGTACAGTTGTGTTGTGTAAATAAAGGAATTGTAAACTTTGTTAAAAAAATTCAGTTTTTAAAACTGTTTGGCAGACCCAGATAATACAGACGGACGCGCGTATGCTGTTTGCAGAAAATTTTGTTTAAAAAGTTATTTAGAAAGTTTTCTATTCACTAATCATGACATATTGACAATCGACCTCATGGTAGTGTACCTTCACTTCATATAACTAGATATTTTTTGTTGGTAGCACTGTAGGCTTCAGAAGCCCCCTGTTTTTTAAGAAATAATTTGAGTTCGTAGACAGTTTTACATATTATCTTGGTCTGCTGTTTGGTGTTGACTGAGTACAAAGTACTCGATACACCAGTACTTCAAACGAATTACTGTTTTCCACATCGCAATAGTAATCATAAATATACTGTCTAATCTTTTATATTATGACCATTCTTGCTGTTGCGCATGTCTGAGGTCTCTAATTTTCCTAAAATGGGAGAAATGCAAATTAACATTTAACCAGGAAGTGTATCTCCTAACCTATCACCCCTTTTTCAAATGGAAGTGTTAATGACTGCCAGGCTCGCCTTTTGAGGTTGGACTGTAATATTAATTTATTTTGTTTTTATTTTTGCTGAATTTTCACACTAATGATTGAATATCGTAGCTTGAGCTGAAACCAAAAACTTATTTGCGAATCTAATACCTGAGCCTGTCTTTTCTCTAATGAGCAAGTAGCCAGTGGTTGTCAAACCCCTTAAATAGTTATCTTATCATTGTAGCTGGAGATTTTTCCTTTTTAAATCAAATTGAAAGGAAATTAAGCCACAACGTGAAAGGTAGTGTGTAATCAGGGCAGTATTTTAAGGGGTGGGTTTTTAAGAGTTCAATCCCCCTTTGATACTCCGATATTTGATAAATGAAATTATCTTTAGTCAGGGTTAGTAATGGTTAATATTAATCTGCCGTGGTAATCCTATTCCTTGCTGGGAGCCTATGTCGAAGGTTTTTTCTTCTCTTTAGAGAGGAGGGGGGACAGAGAGGTGCGGGCAATTCGCATATGTGCGGGGGAGAAAAACAGCCATGCCTCTCGAGGAGCTTCTATATGGAGCGGCTAAAGTCCCGTATTCTAATCATTGAATATATATACCCCCCTACCAGAAAAATTCATAATGACAGGCCTGTGCCTTTTTGTCTAGCATTTTACCCAGGGGTGATTGTGTTCCGGTATTTTCATGATCGATTGCCACCCCCTGAGTATGGGAAATCTATGCATTTATATATGAGTGGATATTGTTTTTTATGTTTTTGGTTCAATTTACATTGAGCAGACACCTTTTGCCTCGCCCTCCCTGCCCTCGTCTCGGAAAAACTCGGGAAAAATATCACCCACCTTCACCCTTAGAAGTCTGTCCTGTATTTACTTTTCTTAAATCTGGCAACCCTGTCAGGGACGAGTTTCACTGGTCTGGGACCAGTGGACCAGCAGTAATTTCGGACCCTGTATTGAATAATTGTACAATTGTTTTTTCTGTAGTACTTATTTTTAATGTGGCTATAGCAAACATAATTTCTTAACAGTACACCTTTCCCTTGGAATTTTTAATACCACAAAAAACCCACCATAATTCTTCAAATTTCAGGGGTGATTGTTTTCCGGTATTTTAACGGATTTCCGGTATTTTCGTGTTCGAAAATATCGGAAATAAAATATTTTTAATTTTGCTTCCATCTTCCCGTCTTCGGAATTTTTTCTTTTTTGAAGTTTCGATGACTTTTCCGATAATAATTAATAATATTCATCAAATAGAAATGTTCAGATGCCATTCTATTTTTTTTACTTTAATAAATTATTTTATTTGCATCTTTTTTTTTTTTTTTTTGATGCCTTCATTTAAAAAAATGCAATCGATTTGCATCCAATATGAGAATAGAATTTTTCTCATTTTGATGCTTATTATCTTAAGTTAGGAGATAAATAAATGAAATATATTTTTATTTGTATTAAAAAACATAATTTTAAAATTCTTGAGTGAAATTCTGTGTCTTTTATGAAAATCAAAATGTCAAACAGTTAAAAATTGAAGTTCGAATTTAAATGTGTTTATTTATGAAAGGAAATTAATTACTACATGTGTATAATTATAAAATTAGGTGTGCTTAAGTAATAGGGGCCTTGGTTAACCCCCACCCCCCCACACACAAACATTTTATCTTTAAAACTTTCAGGTATTTTTTATGAACTCACAATCACCCCTGAAATTTGTTAAGTACCAAACTCTTTACTTTACTCATCTTATAAGTGTCGTAAGACAGAAATTTCAAAAGTACTCCTTCGAATGCACGAATATGAGGAAATTCGTCTATCCAGATTTTTTTTTCCCTTCATTGAAAAGATGGTGTCATTTTTTTAAACATTTTTCATGTCAATACCCTTTTGACATCTATTGTAACTAGGGATACACAGAGTAGCACTTTGGCCTAGTACCGAGTACCAAATGTTTTTTTAAAAATCATTGACATACAGCTGTACAGGGTTAGAAATCATTACAAAATTTTACTGGTCTTCTCGACCAATGAACAGGAATATATGCTGGTTAACAGACATCACTGGTCCACCGTAAATCATTAACCACATTTTTTTTTTAAATGGTGGCCCTTGGATTGTTATTATTTTTATGGTGATTTGAGTCGAGTTCTACTGGTCTGGAACCAATGAACCAGCAGTAAATTCGAACCCTGACATATGAACTGATCATTAGAATGGACCTCTATATGATAGTTCTTAGAACAAAAATCCCACTGAATTTAACTTATGCATTGTTTAAAATATTTTATTTATTTTGTCAAATTTTAGAAAAAAGTAATTTTTAAAATGAAACTACATTAAATGAATAAATATAAAGTATCAATTAAGTTGGAATTATATTAATCTATTATTGATTAGTTCTAATTCTCTAAACTTGAATAATTTTTAAAAGCTTTTAGGGATATTAAAATAAAGATTTACTCTATTGAATCATTACAAACTTCAATATTTTCAAAATTTACTTGAAAATTTCTCACTAGATGGCAGTATACCCATAATTTATTCCTCCAATATACATATATACTTGCATATTTTTAATTTTTGAAAAATATGTCTTGAACTATTCGATTTTCTACAACTACTCGGTATCGGCCGAGTACCTGATCCAAATTTGGCCGAGCACCGAGTACTCGGTGCATCCCTAATTGTAACAAAAATCAACAGAATATCTAACATGAAATCAAATTTTATTGACTACTAGCTGACCCGGCAAACTTTGTTCCGCTTAAAGGCAATAAATAAGCAAATTTTTGAATTAATTAAGTTTTTTTTTATTAGAAAATACAAAAAAAAAAGGAAGAAAATTAAGTACCGACATTAATCATCCATTATTGTTTCTGTATTTACAACCTATTTTACTGCTCTCCAGAAGCTGTCAGAACAGTGCTTTATGTCGCCCGGCGACATAGGCTCAAAAAAGGCTTAGTTAAACTGATAATTTTTTCGGACTGCTTATCAACTGACTGCTCCATCCATAAATCCATCCAAACAAACTTTTGTATATATAATAGTAGTTAGAAGAACAGCCACTTAAATGCAGTCCAGGCGCGATCCCACCAAGTGCTTTCCACCTCTCAGCCTCAGAGGCGTAAAAACTCTTAAGTGACAATCGTTTCTGACAGCTTATCACATATAAATTTCAAGGGAAGTAACGCGTTTGTTTATAATTTACTTCACAAAAAAGTAAAATAACACTCAACGCACCCCTAACTTACAATCTGTTTACTGCGCTCCGGAAGCTGCCAGAACGTGTGCTTTATGTAGCTCAGCCATGGAGGTGTCAAAAAAGTCTTAGTAAAAAGGCTTAGCCAAGAATACAGAAAAGCTGGTAGCTAAATAGATAGTTTGCAACAAAAAATATATTGCGGTCCTAAATTGAGATAAAAACTATCCTATCATTTAAGTTGGACCAAACTGAAACTGCGTGCAAAATTTGGTTAAAATCGGTTCCGTAGCTGAGGATAAAAGGGTGTGGGGCACCAGTGACGTACCTATGGGGGGTGTTTTGGGGACAAACCCCCCCGAAACATTGGCCCAAAAATGCAAAAATGAGGTGAAAAAATATAAAACTCTTAGAATGAAAAGGTACGATTCTCCAGCGAATATCATTGTGTTACAGACTTCATTGCCATTCCCCTCCCCTTCCCAGAATCATTAAGGATTGTCTTTTTTAGGAAATAAATTCAAAAATTTCCGGAGGTAGGCCTCTAAACCTCCCATTATGATCGAAATTCGTCTGAAATTGCGGTTTTTGAAACTGAAATTTCGAAAAAATCGCTGGGAAGAATTTCTGTATCCAATCATTTTCTTTCACATTATTAAAAATGGCTGGCAATTGTGTTTTACTGACAGAGATCGAACATCAAGATAGTCTAGAATGGAGTTTTTAAGAGGTATAATTTATGAAAATTTCCGGGGGCGAACCCCCGGACCCCCCTTCCATTTTTCTACAGTAATATTTCTTTACTCTTTAAAAAGCTGTCAGGTTTTCTGAACTTCGGAAGTACACATTTTCAAGTGCGTATTATACATTTATATACACACATACATATACATGCAAAGTGTGGGTAAAAAGGGGTTGCACCCCCCTGCCGCCGTTTTTTTAACCTAGTGACGGTTTGGAATATAACCCCCCCTGAAACTAAAGAGTAGTTACGCCACTGTGGGGCACACTGACAAATCTTGTGGGGAGCTCACCTAAGTCCACACAAATGCACATTCAGAAATTTGCAACAGAGAAAAGAAATAGGCAATAACTATTTTTTATTGTGCATTAATTTTATTAGTGGAAAATAGTTGTATTCTGTGAAAAAAGCAATGGTAAATTTCTTAAAAGTTTCTTTAACCCATTAATGCCTGACATTGTTTTTCCAAAGATATTTTGTGTACTGGTTACAAACAGTGTTTAATGGACAGGAAAAATAATAATAATAAAAAATATTATGTAAAAAATAATTGTTTTATTAAGGAAAGAAAAATCGCCCCTTAAAAGTTACGATAGACCCCAGAGGGTACATACTTTATTACTAAAATTTTTTTCTGCTTACGATATAATATTTAAAAAGACATTTTATAAGAAGAAATAAAATCAGCAATTAACATAAACTGGGAAGCTGGGAATCAGTTTGAAAACTTAGCTTTTTTTCTTGAGATTGTGAACGATGTCATTATATTAAAACTGTTACAGAACACACTTTACAATGGTTATGTGCTGCAATCTGTTAATAACGAGCTGAAACACTACCAAGGTACTGATTGAACACTATTATTTGGTTGAAATGGTCATTTTGGGGAAATTCAGACCCTTTTTTGGACTGTCCCGAAAGGGACGCTAGGCATTAATGGGTTAACTTGAAAAACATTAGTTATATTATAGTACCATGTATAATAGTTGTATAAAATGCAAATTATCTATTGATTATTAAAATGTTCTTTTTTTCCAATACGTTTTTTAACTCAATATCTATGGTAACTAGGGGAACTATTCATGTAAAAATTTTAGACTTCCGAAACATTTTCCTGTATTTTGTATTGACTGCGAGAGAAATTTATTATTTACGGATTGCATCCCCATCTGGTGCTTGAGAAGTCATAAATACCTCCATTTGAGTACAATGTGGGTTTTTCTAAATAACTTTGACCTAAAACTAGAGAGAGGAGTCGAGAAAAGGGAGCAGTTGAACAAGTTTGAGATTGAAGTGTCATCAACTTGTTTTTATATGCGTCAATGGTCGTTCATAGCAGTTATGAGACTGACTGTACATTACAGAACAAAGCAGTAAAGAATGAGATTTTGTATACAGTAACAAGTCGATGTTCCTGAATGGGAACATCAAAGTTTGATAGCTTATAGAAAGCACGTTTTCGATGCAAATTTTTTTCTGTCATGTTTGTTCATAAACATGAGCCTTATTATTATTACTCTAAAATGTTATTAACATTCGGCTTTCTACATATATTTTTTATTGATCTACATAAAAATCAACAAAAAGACATTTTTGCAAATTTTTGTGGGCTACAATTTTTATAAAGGGAAAATCATTTTTCTTACAAAAAATCAAGTCTACTTTAGTAATAAATAGAATTTTTTTTTTTAAATCTTCAAGAGCTTAATTTTTTTAAAGCAATTTTTTCAGTTGATGTTCCTGATTTGGGAACATTTGTGCGTCAATGTAATGGAAAAGAAATTCAGATTTCGAAAAAAAAAAAATATATATATATAATATATTTTTACCAGCTATTTAATGAGGTATTCGTAGGTGATTTGATTTCATTGGTTGGAAAAACTACATATTTTTTGTAGCGAACTACAACTACTGTCTTATAAATGTAGTTAACTACAGCTACAACTACTTTTTTTTTAATGTAGCGCGCTACACTACTTTTGAAATGTAGTTGCTACTTCGCTACTTTTAAAAAATAAATAAATAAAAAGAATACACCGTTTGAAAATTGAGCGAAAAAATTTGAAATGTGGTTTAGATCAGTGGTCGGAAGTAGCGCGCTACAAGTAGCGAAACTACTGTAGTAGCTACATTTTTTAGTAGTTTGTAGTGTAGCGCACTACTTTTTAAAAAAAGTAGAGTAGCGAGTAGCGCGATACAAAAAAGTAGTAGTTTGTAGCGATTTCTAGAAACTACTTTAAATTAAATAAAAAAAATAAATGACAAAAAAAAGGAGAACGAAGAAAGAAAACTATGTGGTTCTTGTGGCGGATATTAGTAAAAACTGTTTAAAAAAATCTAGAAAGGACAAATTTTAGCAAAAAAAAGGAACAAAAAGGAAAAGTAACAAATAAATTCAAAGACAATTCCTATTTCTATTCCATATTCGAATGAGGTAATTTTTTAATCTAAACCACTTTTCGATTTTTTTCGGTCGATCCTCAAACGGTGTATTCTTTTTATTTATTTATTTTTTAAAAAGTAGCGAAGTAGCAACTACATTTCAAAAGTAGTGTAGCTCGCTACATTTAAAAAAAAGTAGTTGTAGCTGTAGTTAACTACATTTATAAGAAAGTAGTTGTAGTTGTAGTTCGCTACAAAAAATATGTAGTTTTTCCAACCACTGGTTTAGATTAAGATAGATTGTGGGAAGAAGCCGTTTTGGCGAAGATGCCAAATCATGTGTTTCACCCACAGCATTGAAAAAAAACAGCTTGTCTTTTTTCTTTTTTTAAATCCTCTTTGCCCTTTTATGCCATTTTTTTTACAATTTTTACGAATATTCGCGTCAAGAAAGCATTCAACAGCTGACAGGTTGAAAAAAATCAACTTTCAAATATTCAGTAATTTCATAACAGCGAATTTAATTCGGGAAATGCTGGAAATTTATCAAACATTCATTATTTTTCCTGCCAAGCTCTATTCAATGCGAATATGGCGGAATATAAAAATTACGATGTCAACCAAATCAATGATTTACACCGGCCAGCTTGGATATCTTGTTTCTTTCTTTCCTTTTTTTTAATTATTTTTTTTTTAAGAAAAAATTAAAAGTAGATTCCAGAAATAGCTACAAAACAAATTACTATTTTTTTGTATCGCGCTACTCACTACTCTACTTTTTTCAAAAAGTAGTGCGCTACACTACACAAACTACTAAAAAATGTAGTTTCTACTCTACAGTAGTTTCGCTACTTGTAGCGCGCTGCTTCCGACCACTATTTGATTTTGATTGGAAACGAATGTTTGACGTGGCGCCATCTATTAGTGACATAAACGTTGGATTGGCTAAAAAATTGTTTTGATACCGTTGTGTTTCAACATCGTCCGCATATCGCAAAGTCACTAATCGGGCGGCTAAGTAAGTATAATTTTCAGAAGGAGATCTGTGGATGTCTGGAAAAAAAAAAAACTTAAGGAACCTCTGCTTTACGTTTAAAAAAAAAAAATTGGTAATTTTAAGTGGTAAAATTAAGTGGAATTCACTTCAAAATTAATTCAATAATTGTTTTCAAAAGTCCATATTTAATTTCAATAGATATGTATTTTTTTAGTAAATAAATAATTAAAAAATATATTTTCTAGTTCGAGAGCAATAAATCTTATATATTAAATAATTTTAACAAAGATAGAAACAAATCTCGGATTAAAACTCATTATTTAAAGGAATTAAAAAATATATAAATGGAAAAATAAGTTTAGAAAAAGAAAAATGTAAAAAAAAAAAATCGGTTGTGTTTGGAAGAAAGTTTTTTATTGATTTCTTAGTGGAGAAAAAAAAAAAATGACATTTTTTTTTTTCGTTTGGGTTTTTTTGGAGGTGGGCACTCTTTTTCCATACATTATTGCTTTGCCGTTTTTCTTTATTACGATCGAAGAACGATTTTTATCACTATGCAATTTAATGAAGCGGATTCTTAAGTAAAGAATAAGTGTGCAAGAAATTAACAGAATAGTAAAAAACTAATAAACTTAATAAATATATTTAAAAATGAAGAAAGTAAAGCTTCAAAATGAATCTGTAAACTCTCGATCAGCACTAACTTATTTTTTGTAATGTTAGTGTTAATTCAAAATTTTTCCCTGAGAGAAATATACTGTTGAAGCACTAAAATTACAATGCATGACATTGCTAGAAAATGAGATTTGGGGGAGTTCATAAATGTGATATCACTCCTTTTTCAATATATTTGACCCCTTACTCCTTTTTTCAAAGTGTCATCCTTCACCTAACCTTTATCACATGACACGCTAATTTTCATAAGCATATATTTTTTTTAAAATATATGATGATGTCACATTCTTTGTCGAAAAATCACATTATTGTTTGACGAGATTTGTCGAAAAATCACTAGGCACAATTATTAGTTTTCATTCCTTGTTAAAACCGTTTTATAACTGCAGATAGATATTTATCGTATGTCGGTTGCAAAAATAATTCTGGTTCTTATGTCTGAAAATGGAGGTCTTTTGCTTGCGAAGAACTAAGTTTTGTAGTTTTCGGAAAGGAAAAAAAACCCCCAAAATATGCTAGGTATTTTGGTGCTGTGATCAAAAATACAGCACTTGCATCGGCCGGGAATCGAACCCGGGCCGCCCGCGTGGCAGGCGAGCATTCTACCACTGAACCACCGATGCTCGAACAATGGGAAGAAAAGTACAAATAAAACAAAAGTTATAAATAGTAAGGTCGTTTAATCGTAGCCTACGTGGCTATATAGTAGCGGAGCGTCTATCCTCGTTGGCTACGGTTTAATGAGCGTTTCGTTATTCTAAATCATAGCCTACGTGGAAAGCGAAGCGTCTATCCTCGTAAGCTACGTTCTAAATCTCTATCGTATTTGTGTCTCAAAAAGTGAATTGCAGATTCCTTTATCTTATTCTTTCAAAGTATTGCGGATTCTTTGGTTTTAAATAGTTTGCAAAACAGTTTGTACAGACGTTATTAGTGCACATGATAAAGCGTTTTTAGTTAATTCTACAGTAGCAAATGCTTTCCGAAACACTTTTCGTTTGTTTTTTCATCGTAATGGGATGGGGGGGGGTAGTGATTACCCATTTGTTCCAAAAATTATAATTGAAGAAAAATTCAAAATTACCACAAGCATTTGAGACAGACTAAATAATGGGAAATAAAAACATAAACATTCAATCCGGGGGAAAAATGCCGAAAGAAAGAAAAAAAAAAATTTTTATGCATAAAATGAGAAACATCTGCAAGAAATAAATAAATAAAATGAAATAAACAGTAAAAATAAACGCGATAATTTCACGCGAAAAAAGAAACCAGTTTCAAATTACAAAAATAATTCATTATTTGCCACCGTCACCCCCTGCCCCCGCTCAGTCGTAGGGACAATAGAATGAGAAACCTCAAAGCATAGCAGCGCAAGCCCATCATTATGAATTTTTTTAGAGAGAGGAGGGGGGGGGTGCAATGGGTGCATACACAATGTAAATTTTACCAAAATATAGTAAAATCACACCCAGGCCTAGGGCCTGATTACCCAAAAGGCTTGGGAAGCAGGAGCTTCCCATAACATTTTCAGGGGGCCCAAATATGACAAAAAACCTGCGATTTAAAATTCAAGTTTCAGATTTTAAATGCATGTCTAAAGGTAAATGGAAACTGGTTCAATAAACATTTTCCGAGAAGTTTTATAAAAGTGAAGACATTTCATAAAACATTATTCCCACCACAAGCTATTTTTAACTATGAGATTTAGCCCAACTGTTTTACAATGTATTTATTAAGTTTTATTAATTTTGTGAAGTAATAAATCTAATTTAACATCTAATCATAGGATTGCATTTGCAATGCAACTACATGTAATGTATGAAAAATCTATTTATTAGTGAGAGAAGGAAATAAAATTTAATCTGAATCCTGCTTGAACCTTTTTTTTTTAGAAATAATAGCTGTATCCTTATCAAGATGTGTTTCAGTATCTCAAGAGTACAGAACTATTCCCTCCCCCCTAGCCTCAAAAAGCAGGGGGCCTCAAAATGAGACTGAGCTTCCCCTAACTTCTAAGGTTAATCGGGCCCTGCCCAGGCACACTTACATGTAGATACATTCATTCCCAAAGCGCGGGGGGGGGGGGGGGTAATTGACCCCCCCACTGACCCCATCAAATGACGGGTTTGTAGCAAAGTAAAGTCAACAAGTAATCTTGATTGTTTCACCACCCAGACTTAAACAAAACGCAATGAACTCTGTAAAAGCTGTTTCTTTGTCAGGGCAGTGTCAATGCAAAAAAAAACAACCTGGGGGACAAGCTATAAGAGAATACTTCAGGGTTAATGTGTTCCGGTATTTTACCAGATTTCCAGCATTTTCATGCTCTCTTCCGGTATTTTGATCTTCGAAAATACCGGCAATAAAGTTTTTCGTTATTAATTTATCACCCTACCTCCAGAATACTTTTGCTTATTCAAAATTTTCGTTGATTATACCGATAATTATTAATAATATCCATCAAATAGATCTGTTTAAATGCCATTCTAAGATTATTTTCGTACTGTAATAAATTCTTTTATTCGCAGCTTTTGTGGTTTTGATTCCTTTATTTAAAGGAATGCAATCGGTTTGCATCCGATTTGAGAAAATAATTTTTCTCATTTTTGATGCTTATTACCCTTAGTTAGGAGGCAAATACTGTCGGTTCCAAGAAATATTATTCGATAAAGTGTGACATTTGTTTAAGCGGGGATTTTCAACATTGCGTCTCTCTCATGGGAAATATTCGGTTCTAGAATATTTTATTGTTATAAACAGGGTATTCGTTTATCGTTATCCGATTAAGCGGGGCCGACAGTAAATGAAATCCCATTTTATTTCTACAAAAAAATCATAAATAAAAATTTTTCGAGTGAAATTCTGGAATATTCGTTAGACTCAAAATGTCAAAAAGTTGAAATTAATTTCATTTTTTGCTTCAATTACTTTAGCAGTAAAAGTAATATGTTTATCGTAGAGCTTTTAAATGTAATTTTATACTTATATGCAGTTTTCATACTTTTAATGCTTTCATTTTGAAAATCGCTATCTCTTGCATCAGCTGTGGGAATCGGATTTTTTGTACTTCCAATGTTCGCTATACCTTGTTAAGTGACAAATAACATTTCTTTTTATTTTTCTAAAATCAGGGAAATAAATGCTTTAAACAAAATTCCATGTTTCCTAAGAGTGCCAAACATCAAAAACTTAATGCTGAATCTTTGAATTTTATTTTTGTTCAATTAATTTAGGTTTTTCTTTTGGTACTTACATAGCATCTTTAAATATCATTTCATTTCCGTATTAATAAATATGAAATATTTGATTTAAGTCATATTGTATTGATAAGGAGATCTGTGTGTATTTCATTTAGATAGATTATCTTCTAGCAAATGAAACTTTCGTTACTTTATTAATATTTTCGCACGATATACAGTAATCCTGTCAGACTTTTGTTTTCTCCTTAAAACAATTTTTTGGAGATAATTTGTGTAACAGCAGTTCAAAAGTAACTTTATTACTCATCAACAATTAAATTAAATGTATACATAATATTTTAACTAAGAACTACTGGAAACTATTCGAATATATGAAATTTATCTTGTTTGTTTATGAAAGGCAATTGGCATATAATTATAAAATTATGTGCGCTTAAATAATAGAGGCCCTGTTTCCTGTTTAAAAAAAATGGATCCCATCCTACGTTTTTTCTTTGAAACTTTCATATTTTTTCATGAACTCACAAACATCCCTTGGGAGAAAGTTTACAAATACCTTTGTGTGTGATGTAGAGAAAATTACAACGTTAGTTAGGCAGAAATAAGCAGGGAAACTGCAGACACGTGTTTCGGCGTTACAAGGAACGCCTTTTTCAATGCAAAAAAATTATGAGCTTATGGATGCAGAGACATCCGACTCACAATTTTTGCATTAAAAAAGGCGTTCCTTGTAACGCCGAAACACGTGTCTGCAGTTTCCCTGCTTATTTCTGCCTAACTAACGTTGTAATTTTCTCTACATCCCTTGGGATCTACATCACTTGCCAATCGAGTTAAGTTAAAGGAACAACTTCTACAGTCGAAACTTTTGTAAAAAAAAACCCCGATTTAACGAGGATTCATTGGAAATGAGGAAATCACAAATACACTGAAGTGACAAAAGTCATGGGATAGCAATATGCAAATTTTCAGATGGCAGTAGCATCGCATAGAACAGGTATAAATGTGCAGTGCTTTTACAGAGCTTTCATTTCTGTTCAAGTTATTCATGTGAAGAGGTTTTAACGTGATATGATGACCGCACGACGTGAATTAACAGACTTTGAACGCGGAATGTTAGTTGGAGCTAGACGCATGGGTCATGCCATTTCGGAAATCGTTAGAGAATTCAACATTCCCAGATCCACTGTGTCAAGAGTGTGCCGAGAGTATGAAATTTCAGGCATAACATCCCACCATGGACAGCGCAGTGGTCGACCGCCTGCACTTAAAGATCGAGACCGGCGACGTCTGCAAAGAGTCGTAAATTCTAACAGACAAGCAACACTGCGTCAAATCACCGTAGAAATCAATGTGGGACGTACAATGGACGTGTCTGCTAGAACTGTGCGGAGAAATTTGGATTTCTTGGGCTATTCCAGCAGAAGACCGACTCGAGTGCCTTTACTGACAGAACGACATCGCTTGCAGCGACTCTCGTGAGCACGTGAGCATATCGGTTGGTCCCTAGATGAATGGAAAACCGTGGCCTGGTCCGATGAGTCACGATTTCCGCTGGTAAGAGCCGATGGTAGGGTTCGAGTGTGGCGCAGACCCCACGAAGCCATGGACCCAAACTGTCAGCAAGGCACTGTTCAAGCTGGTGGTGGCTCCGTAATGGTGTGGGCTCTTTTTTCATGGCATGGACTTGGTCCTCTAGTGCGACTGGACCGAACATTGACTGGAAATGCTTATGTGCAGCTACTTGGAGATCACTTGCAGCCATTCATGGACTTCATGTACCCAAACAACGATGGGATTTTTATGGATGACAATGCGCCATGTCACCGGGCCACAACTGTTCGCAATTGGTTTGAAGAAAATTCTGGACAATTCCAACGAATGATTTGGCCACCTAGATCGCCCGACATGAATCCCATTGAGCATTTATGGGACACCATCGAGAGGTCTGTTCGTGCCCAAAATCCTGCCCCATCAACGCTTTCACAATTATGGACGTCTATCGAGACAGCATGGCTCAATATTCCTGCAGAAGACTTCCAACGACTTGTTGAGTCCATGCCACGTCGAGTTGTTGCACTTCGCCGAACTAAAACAATTCAAAGCAAATTATTATCCAACTTCTTTGGTACTTTACGGAAATTAACAAAAAACAACCCAGGTAGCACAAATAACCTTTAAACGTTTTATAAACGTTTTTAAGCGGTTGTTTCAACGTTAATAACCATTTTACAACCTTTAAAAAACGAAGTGTGCTACTTGGGAAGGCTGTTAAATTTTGAACAGAGTACGTCAAAAAAGTATTATTCATGCTTTTTAGTATTTCTTCTTGAAAAAATTAAAATATTTTTCTTTTCTTCAAGCATACTGATATTAAAAACAGAAAAGAAGAACATTCTGAGGAAGAAAACAATCCCCCCCCCCCCATTTTTACGGCGCAGCTTGCGCATGAAACCCCCCTGTGGGCAGCCCTGATAAAGCGTACGTTGAATTAAGTATTAAGACGTTCTTCATATGCTATTTATTTGCTTTGAAGGAAAAATGAGTACTAATTGTTATAAGTCTTAATAAGGCAATTTTGAAGATGTCTTTTAAAACATCAGATGAAGTGCTAAAGTAAGGATATCGGTGGAAGCTCTCGCCTCCCGGAAAAGTTTTCGAAGTTGAAGTTTTAAGAGTACTTTTATAGTTGATCTTTCCTATAATAGGGAGGAGGACGAGGAGATGGGGGGGGGGGGTAAACATGGCTTTGATCCAAAGAAATGTTCAAAAAGTAAGGGAAAAATTAGGTTTTGGTAAAGAATGAGGGTAGATTTAATCGGAAACAAATTGAAGTTAATTTTGCGGCAATCTTCGATCATGTTGGGGCAGGTGATCGGCGCTCATCTCGGAAGCTTCATCAAACTGAAGTTGAAAAATGGAAATTCTAAGCTCTTTGGTGACATTGAGGAAATGGGTAAGATTCAAAAAATCTGGAATTTTTCGACACTGAAAATCCATTTCGAAACTTAAATCCATGTTTGGTAATAGATGAAAATGGGCTCCACCCAGAATTATTTTTCGAAACTGAAAACTATTTTAGCCTAACTTTGTTTACTGTATAACCAGTAAACCTTTTTTTTTCAGTAAACTGTATTATTAGCATAGGGTTTATTATCATTATATGTGATAGCCTGTGTGTGTGGGAGGGGGGGGGTAGTAATTCCAAAAACCCTCTCAATTACCATTTCAAGAGCATTCTCAAGACCATTTTTATCAGATATCATTCATGACAAACTTATGTGGAAGGGACTGAAGCAGTCTATGGTGAATGTTTTGTGTGAAAAATACAGACATAATAGGTTTGGTTATAGATAAGTATAAATTAATTCATTTGAAAAACATACTTACTAAATCGATTTTGTTGGAGAGCAAGGCATAAATTGTGTCATAAATTATTATTTGTTTAATTGAGTATTTTTGATGTTATAGCTTACTAACTAAAAAATATGTAATATCCAAGAGAATTCAATTGAAGATCAGGACTTCGATATTTCTTGCATTCTAATTATTTTCAATGGAGGATTGCTAAGATGTTCATTTTTCAAAGTACAAGTTTACTTTAAATTAAAAACTTTTATTTACACTACTACATTTGCTGCAATACAAAACAATTTTATCCAAGTGCCACATTAAGAATGGCTATTTCATGGTATAAATATGAATTGCGTCTTAAAACAAGTAAGTGCTCAAGTGATCAAGTGCCGATCAACATAGCCTCTGCCTAGTTAAATAAAGACATTTATTTTAGGGGAACGCTACAAAAGAAAAACTCCCAAAACTTAAAGATTAACTGAAACGAGAAAAATTACATGCAAAGTTAAGAACATACATTTAATATTCGACACTAACTTTTGTACGTGTGACTCCTCTCCATTAAGATTTTTACTTTTCGAAAGTACGAGTGTTATTTTCAAGACATGACAGTTTGTAGATAATTAAATACTACTTTTCACCTGGCTTTGATGTTAGAACTATTTAGTTTTTGTGCCATTATTTTATCTTTAAGTATTGGGAGTGTTTGGAAGTCCCCTTGGTCGGCGAGGGGATGAGCCAGCTGCCCTTTTTGCAATCGGCCACTGACTTTATCCGAGAGAAAAAGGAGTATTTAACGAAAATGATAAGGGTAAAAAAGGAACAGGAATTTAAATTGAAAAGAAGATAGACACGAAACATTTCAGAGGGGTAGACGTTCCCTAAGACCCCTTCCTTGGCCTTACATCACTTTATGTGGTCTATAGTGATTAGGGGTTTATCTTTTATCATCTAGACCAGTTTCCCAATGTGTGGTGTTATTTTGTCAAAACGTAAAAAGTAGTTGAAATTGAAGGACGAGTAACATTTTTTTTTTCGAAACGAAAGCACATTTAAATAGAATGAAGAAGTTCTTGTTTACGTACACGCAGGGCACAGCAACCCCCCCCCCCCTCGAAACTCTTGATTTTAACACATATGATACCTATTTGCGTTTCGATAGATTTTATTTCCATAGCTCAAAATAATAGTGATAAGTAATGAAAACTAGACACGAGCTCTAAAAAATATTCAGAACAATGAATAAATAAATTTAAAGCAAAAAAAAAAAAAAAAAAAAAAACCCTGCAAAAACACATTTGGACAAAACAAAACACACACAAAAAAAAAAATTGAATGTATCAAATCAAGGCTTTTTATCTTTTTCTTTTTGGATGGGAGAGGGGGGGGGGGGCGCAAAGCTAGTAATTTTCAGGAGGGGTCCGTTGAGCAGTGGCGTAGGAAGGTGGGGCGAGGGGGGCGGCCCGCCCCGAGTGCTAGCTATGGAGGGGGTGACAAAAAATGCCCGTGCTGAATTTGAATTTTTGTGTAACCTCCCTCCGAAAAAAACCCCACATTTTTTAAATTGGCATGGTTCCTGGAACTCTTATGTGTTTATTGCATAAATATGTGTGCTTGAATGATATGACGTGAGCTTAATGAAATATGGGGAGGGAAGGGGGCACTGTCTTTTACCGTATAGAAAGCAGTCATTACATTGGTTAGAAATTTTACATTTCTTCTTTTGCTGGAGGAAAATTATCACGTTTGGTAGAGGTTCCGAAACTGGGTGCTGTGGCACATAGGGGTGCTTCAGCGACAGATGAGGGGTGCTGCGAGGAACCAATGATATCAGGCTCAAAAAAACAAAAAAAATGATAAAATTTTCTAAAATTGAAATACGAGCTATGATTTTTAGTTCTTTTCTCTTATCACTTTCGTGATTTTTTTAACCAGTAGAAATATACATTTGTGTTTATCGGGGGTGGCTCCAGCAAGAGGGCAATAGCCCCCCCCCCCCCCACCACCTTCAGAAGTTGCTGAACCCCCAACCGGGATTTTTTTTCCGTCGGGGAAAAAATATTGTTCGTTATGGGATAAATTACGAAAGTAATTTTGCAGTCTTATTTCCAAACGACGCAAAACTGCGATAGCTGGTTTGCTTCTTTTATCTTACTCAAGAAAGACCGGACGACTGGGTGAAGAAAGGCAAAGACATCCCCCGTGGGGGGGCTGACTGTCTCCTTCAGGACCTCGGGATATGGCCTTGCCCCGGGATTACGAGTAACGTCGCCAATGACCATTGTAGGATTGTGCGTAGTCAGACGGTTTAACTAGTGTATGTCGGTCTGGAGGTTGATGATTTTTGACGGGAGCTTGAAGGCTTCAGAAAAGTAAAAAGTGCAGTTTGCGGAAAGACGTTTTTGTTGAAAGAAATTTTTTTTTGTCGTGCCTTTGGGACGTGGATCTTCCGCCTTAGATGTCATTTCCTTCATCAAAAAGGTAACACGGAAAGAAATGATTACCGTTTGCTTTTAGTTTAATATTTAATTCAAATACATGTGCTTTTCGTTTTAAAATACTTATGAATAAATGGGAAGCATATCGGTAAATGGTTTAGAAAACATTTTAATTTTCCTGTCATATTATGAAAATGGCGTATATATGTTAGAATTTTTGAGGGGGCTGATATGATCAGGCTTAAGCACCCCCCCTCCCCGCACACACAGTTTTTAAAATTTTACAACATAAAGTTATTGGAAAAGGAAGCTTTAGTGTCAGATCTTTCGGAGATGGGTCAATTTTTCTGTGGTCATACAGAGAGGGAAAAGGGTTTGAGCTCATTTCGTTTTTTTTTTTTTCAGAATTGAAGTTATTTAAGGCTGTCTTCGATGACGTCAGGGGTTTAGGGCTCCCCTCGAAAACCTGCCGAAACTGAAATTACAATGTTCATAGGCGGCTGGTGCCAGGAGTGTCCACAGGGAGGAGGGGATTATGGTGCAAGTTGCTACATCAATTTTTTTTTTTGGGGGGGGGGTGGATTAAACTAATTGATTTATTTATTTCAACATTCATAAATGTACTTTTTTTATTTAAATTATTTACTGATTTTTTTAAATCTAAATTATTCATTAATTAGTTTTTTTAATTTAAATTATTTACGGGTTTGTAGGATTCGTGCAAAAACTCCCGACCCCCTTTCTTTACAAAGTCAAAGCTCATTAAAATTTTAATTTGTTAAACTAAAATTTCAATAAAAATCAAGGGGCAGTGCCTTTGAAACCCTCTTAATACCGTGGGGTATGGAATAAAAAATTCGTCAACTATACCATTTTTGAAACTTCAATTATGAAAAATTGTAGAGGTGGGGATAGATATGGATCCATTTTTCAAAAAATTGATTCGGGACGGTCCCTGAGTCTCAACCCTTACCCTAACTATAAACATGAACGATAATCACATTTATAAGACTTTAGCTTCTAAGTTATCTCAAAGTTCACCGCATCTTTCTTCCCTCTAACATCCCCAAAAACTATAAAACTGATTTAAAAAAAAATTTCAGTAGTTAATCTCGCAGACACCCCCCCCCCCACACTCCCCAAACCAGAAGTTAGATCTGCCAGTGTTTCTAATAACATCGACATTTTTTTAGAGCTGCTTTTTCAAGCTTCAAGTGCTAAAAATTTCCGAGCCCCTGCCCCCTAATGCTACTAAATATGGTCTACAACCGTGTTTGTAAGACTCGGAAAATTTTCGGACAAGGGTCCCAACCCTCTCTCTAATATCATCCAAGATCGTCAAAAATTATGTGATTAAAACGATAATTGGATGACACGCTTAGCAAGCAGTCATCTTTATATTTTAGGTGATTACTATCGTCAGAAATCTGAAAAGGTTTGGAAAAATTTAAGCACCCCCAACATTACTGATTACCGCTAAAACCCCCTTTTTTTTTAGATTTCTATTTCGAAATGTTTCCAGCCGAGCTTTCCGTAACATCATCAAAGTTCGTCCATAGTTGAGTCTTTGAAACTTAATTATCGCGCCAATACTCGCGATTCCAATTTCAAAAAATTTTCATCGAAGTCCTTTCCTTTCCCCGAACATTACCAGAGCAGGCCAGGGAATTCCAGAGGGGAAGCATAACCCCCCTCCTCTTAAAGGACAAAAAGCAGGCTAAACTAGTGTTTTGGGGATATATCTCCAAAAATTTGTCCCTCACGCACCTTATTTATGCAAAAAAAAGACTAATGACCTCCTCCTTAACAAGAAGATGAATCTGCTGTTGCACCAGAAACCATTTGAAACTGCGCTTTCAGGACTAATATTTCAAAAAAAACTTCCGGGAGGAACTCCCCCCCCGGACAATTTTTCTGGAGCGCACCCTCCTAAAAAATATTTTTCTGTTTGCGCCATTGTTCTGTGCTATACCTGCCTGATTTAAAATGGAAGTGGGGTCATTCCATGTCAAATCATCCAGAAAATATCAAAAATGACACCCACCACCTCCGATTTTAATAAAATTTGCAGCAGTTGGAGACTTTTTGATACTGATAACAAAAATACCACCTATATTGAGATAAGTGAAGGGGTTGAAAAGTTATGGCTTTTTAAATATTTTGCTTGGTGACTCATTTGCCGCCATTTTGAATGACATATACATTTGTGCAAAAGGTTGTAACTCTTTAACAAATAGTCGTAGAGCTTTCAATTTTTTTTTTATTTTGTTCATAATAGTGTAAGCTTTAGTTTGAATTGAGTTTAATTGGTATACCTATTTTACATCGTTTTTTTCGAGCGTTTTCTTTCAGTTTTTTGACTGATAATATGAAGTAACTTTAACAGAAAATTACTCACAAAAACCCCCCTTCGATTTCAAAAAAAATTATGTGCTCAGGTACCTTTTAGTATGTTATAACACCAGATAAAAAAATCTCGATGGGCCATTCATATGATTTTTTTCAAACAATTTTTTTTTAATTTTCAGTCAAAAAAAGGAATCATTTCAAAATAATGTTTATCGCATTCTGTATTCCACAATATGACAATTACCATCCCCCCCCCCAAAAGGAAGAAAAAATCCAATACGTGGCAACTTAGGAGACTTTCAACATTAATATAACCACCAAAATACGAATAAGTAATGATTTATTAGTCAATAAAGGCATTTAATACTTTAGAGCCCTAGCATACTCGTTATACATTAAATTTGCTACTCAAAAACTAAAAACTGAAGTGAATAGCATTATTATTGAAAAATACTTCATATAAATAATATAAATTGTGATAAAGACGTCATGCTTATAAAAGAATACCTAATGTTGCAGAGGAGATAAGAGTGATGTACAAATTGCGAAGTGCAAAGGTATAACAGCAAAATTTTAATTTCTTTAGTATTTCATTAAAGATCATAGTTATTCTACTAAATCCAGATTTTCAGAACAGTGAAACACATATTTTATTAAATATATATAAATTAATAGCAATAATTTTTGTTTATCTAGTTTTAAAAATTAGAGTTTACCAAGTTCAGAAACATGTCTTGTCCACTTGGTGTGCACTAAAGCACTAGAACTTTCACTGAGTTTATACGTCTTTCCAGTTCTCGTACTGATGTCAACATTACAGAGAATGTGACTCAAAGGAACAGTACAGCTCTCCCGTTCAGGCCAAAAGTAAGATGTTGCTGCGCCATGTGGATGCAATAACTTAATAGCTGCATCGCCTTCTTTCATGTGTATTTCAGAAACAAGTCCTAAAAACCATTTTGAGTTCATGACACATGCAACATAACTATTTAGAGGTGGAACGTTTAAAGTACGTTTCAGGTCGTGATTAAAATTTGCGCTCACTGAAAACTCCTCATCGGCACTTATTCTTTTCCCGCTGATGATTAAATTACCCATGGGTTCAAAATAGTGCATACTTCTGGTTCCAGGCACTGTTGTAGCTCTTTGTAATCGCTTAGTTATTTCACTACGCAGCTCTATCATTTCAATTTTCGAGATTAGAACAAATGTTATGCCTTTGACATGTTCTTTACAGTACTCATACATCATATTTACATTTACTATTTCATTTTCAAGCGGTCTTTGTAAGCTTGCTTTTGACACAAGTCTTTTAACTGTTCCGCCTACTCCATCACAAACAGATTTGCCATGGCTGGTAGCAAAGAAGTTCCATTTTGCTTTTATTCCTCCAAAATCAGCTTCGTGATAACATAAATTCAACAATGTTTTGCAATTTTTATATTGGGCTGCACAACCATCAGTAAAATACTCTACTTTTGTAATATTTGGATATGTCTGCCTTAAATAGTCCATCATTACTTTTTGAGTGCGATACACCATTGCGACATCATGGTTCATGTCATCAGAAAGAACGCAAAAACTTTCGCTTTTTAGGCTATCACCGTCATGCTTTATATATAATACAACTACGTATAAAGTGCAGCAACCATGAGTCCAGTGGTATCCTTGCACTTCGTCCTGTAGTACAAAAGAAAAGTTCTCACTGAAGTCCATAATAATAATTGCTTCATTATTAGACAGTTCTTCTTTTCTTTTTTTTTAGAAAAGTGCTTTGTGATTTTGATACATATGAGTGCGGTACTAACTTTTCAATCTTTTCAGCAATTAATTGAATGAAATCTCCCAAGCTAGATGTAAGTTCAATTAAATTTGTTCTATCAGTTGATAGCCACTGCTTGTATTCAATTTTATCATCTGGGTCGAAATCTGGAAATTTTGACTTAAGAAAATCTTCGAGATTTTCCTTTTTGGGACATTTATTGCATACTCGTAACATGCAATCCCTGTTCATTGAACTATAAACTATTTATTTAATCAAATCTTGGTAGTTTTCTTCAATTTCTACTGCAGCAATTAGTAATTGAACATTCTGATGTATCATACAAACGCAAACAGAATGGGTACCAGAACTATTAGCTAATACACAATGTTTGGGTCGTAATTCTGCGAACTTTGAAAATCCAATTTTCAAGTTAAATTTCTTCTGGAACTGTACATACAGTTCATGGAGATTACGTAAAAGCAGCCTCTTTTGAGCATATACATTTTTGCTAACACTCACCTTGTCCTTCTGCCCTGGAATGATTTGAGAAAGTTCATCATCTTCATAAAAATTCAGAACCAATTGTATTGTCTCATGTGGTAACGTTTTTCCTATTCTTAAGCAAGGAAGTGATAGTAGACCTTTTTCTGTAAGAAGCTTTCTTGATTTCCGAACCTGATACTCTGACACATTAAAATATTCAGCGACTTTTTTTCTTGACCATGATTCAGGAACTAAAGTTAATAGTTGAATTTTTTCCCTATTCCAACTTGTGGAAGTTTTGTTTCACCATCTGCATTAATTTGTCAAAGTCAGCGGCCTTTTTCTTGTTATCTTTTCCTTCATTAAAGTCCGAACATTCGTTACTTGTAAGTACTTCCTCTGATACACTAAGGGCACTGGCAACCTTTTTTCTTAATGCCGTTTTAGCTTGGCTCAACTTTCTCTTACCAGCAGATGCTCTCCTGTGAGTTGAAACTCCATGCAAATTTAATGGGGATACTCCGATTTAACTTAAGCTCTGGTTCAGAACTTCATGTTCTTTTTCTCTGTGAACGAATTCTGGTGCAGTTTCATTAGAAAAATTACCAAGAGAACCTAGGGAGTGTCCTTCACTAGGTGAATCGTGTAAATGTCCTTCGCTAGGCGAATCACACTTTTCTTCGATATTGCACTCATCCAGTAGTTTTTTAGCATGCTTCCTGCAAGTGGAACATAACTTTTTTCCAGGAACAACATCAATTTTAAGTTTACTCCAGTAAATTTGAGCTTGACTTAAACTAATGGCGCGCAGTGATGATTTTTTAACAGGCTAAAAATATCACAACATTTCCTTTGTTTCCCCGTATAATAATGCAGAAAATACTTTTTGTGTATACAACACACAGTTGACGTTTAACAATCTCTTAAATTACATCTTAGCGCAATAAGTTCTCTGTTTTTCACAGAAAGTTCAGATATATCTTGTAAACTGTTTAGATCACATCTCTGATCATTCATATGCAACCCGACTGTACACATTGCAGGTTTTGTAATGATAACAGACTTGAATAAAATAATGAGAAAAATTTCGACTCTGAAAAGATCAGAATGCGAAATAAAGAGTAAATTTTTAAATGGCTAACTAGATAAGAAAACTAAATAAATCGTCTGCTAAATGATTTAACTCTGATTGGCTAAAGCTCAAATCGTCTGCCAGATGTTCCAAATTAGGTTAGATGGAAAAATATCGTCTGCCAAATTTTGGAATGAATCTGACTGATAAAAAAATAAATCCTCCGGAAAATAATTTACATCTGATAGCTTACAAATTAGTCTTCGGTCGAACAATCTGAATTATTTTCGCTGAAATTATTATCGTCTGCCGAACTGTGTTTATTATTTATCGTCTGCCGAACTGCGTTTATTATTTATCGTCTGCTAAATAACTTTCTTGTGTCACGCAAAAAAAAAAAAAAAAAAAAGAAAGAAAGAAATTGTAACAAGACAAAATTGTGGTTTGAAAAAAAAAATCATATGAATGGCCCATCGAGATTTTTTTTTCTGGTGTTAAAGCATACTTAAAGGTATCTGAGCACATAATTTTTTTTGAAATCGAAGGGGGGTTTTTGTGAGTAATTTTCTGTTAAAGTTACTTCATATTTTCAGTCAAAAAACTGAAAGAAAACGCTCGAAAAAAACGATGTAAAATAGGTATACTAATTAAACTCAATTCAAATTAAAGCTTACACTATTATGAACAAAATAAAAAAAATTGAAAGCTCTACGACTATTTGTTAAAGAGTTACAGCCATTTGTACAAATGTATATGTCATTCAAAATGGCGGCAAATGAGCCACAAAGCAAAATATTTAAAGGGACATAACTTTTCAACCCCTTCACTTATCTCAATATAAGTAGTATTTTTGTTATCAGCATCAAAAAGTCTCCAACTGCTGCAAATTTTATTAAAATCGGAGATGGTGGGTGTCATGGCCTGGATGATTTGACATGGAATGACCCAGTGGCAATGTTCGTAGAAGAGTCGGGTATTCTTTCGCCTACTCCACAGCCTAGCGGATATACTGCGTGTTTTTGTACGTACTACAAATCAAAATGCAACAATGTTTTTTCACTCTCTGGTGTATTTCGGGGACGAAAGCGCGATTTACCAAATTGTCTAGTTTTTTTTTTCTTTTCTTGCACGAAAAATGTTGCGTTAGAAAATTTTCAGTAGTTGGTTTTTGTTCATATAAGCACTTTTACAGGCGGAATATGATACTTTTCATACCGAATAAATAAAAATAAAAAAAATAACAAAAAAAAAAAACTTTAATTTGTTGTTTTGCTTGAAATATTGGGGGGGGGGGGTGACAAATGGAGCTCCGCCCCGGGTTTCATCAGGCCTTGCTACGCCACTGCCGTTGAGTTTTGAACTATGGGAACCTCAGATCCAGCCGATCAGGCTCTAACAACGGCTTGAGTCGTAATAATCTTTAAATTAGTTTAAAGAAACTAAAAAATACGCTTCTAGATGCACTTATAATGCATCAACATGAAAAAAGTAATATAGTTTATATAATATATTTTAGCCTTTAGTATTAATAATAGTATAAATACATTACTTTTATATTTGCAAAGAACGTAAATTTTATCTTTTGTTCAGAGTTACATACAAACTAGAGTCACTGTATAGACTATATAGAGGCCTTAATACACTGCGATGCAAAAGTTTAGACAAAATGCAAATATGTGAATAAAAAGAAAACTATTCAACGAAATGCTTTCAAATTTGTACTGCAGGTACACAATATGGTCCCAAATACGTGTCTGGAGTTCTTAAAATTATAACTGGAATAAAATTTCGGATATTACAAAAGACATTTTTTTACATTGTTGCAAAAGTTTAGACAATAGTCAGATTTTATGCAAATATCCCTTGAAATGTGATTGGTGGAGGACATGCGGGACTGTAGTATTCATTTATAAAGTGCAGAGATTGCTGAATAAAAAATCAAAATCTCAGAAGCTCTTTAGTTCTCGTGTAAAGAAGATGAGAAAGTTTGGAAGCCGAAATTTGAAAACGAACCTACTTTATTAATTTCTTATCTTTTAAATCGGCTCTAGTATGGTAGCACATTGTTTTTTACTTTGTGGAAAGCAAATTCAGACATGCGTATCGATCAAAAAGTCCAGGGAAAATTAGATTTCTTAAGGATGAAGGAATTGAAAAAACGGTTCAGACTGACGATTCGCCTCTTAATCCTACAAAACTTCAACTTGGGTCAAAAACAGCACGTGACAGCATAAGTAGATGAACAACTAAAGTGAAATGCATAAAAAAACAAAGAATTGTGCCTGAGCCTTTTCGGACAGAGTGTCCCAAAAAAGCCAGATTTTAATGTTAAAATTCAGCATATGTATCATCGTGACTAAAAAATGAATGGTACTTTCTTTGATAAAAATTATTAAAATTGGGATAGCCTAGATGGATTATAATTCTTTTCGCGGAACTTGAGAAATATCCAATGATCATATGCTGTGCTGCTTTACCAATAAAATCTGGCTTATTTGGGACACTCTGTTCGAAAAGAAGGAAAGAAAGAAACAAGATCCAACCTGGCCGGTGCAAATCATTGATTTGGTTGACATCGTAATTTTTATATTCCGCCAATATTCGCATTGAATAGAGCTTGGCAGGAAAAATAATGAATGTTTGATAAATTCCCAGCATTTCCTGAATTAACTATTCGCTGTCATGAAATTACTGAATATTTGAAAGATGATTTTTTTCAACCTGTCAGCTGTTGAATGCTTTCTTGACGCGAATATTCGTAAAAATTGTAAAGAACGGAAAAAGTACAAATTGGAGCAAAAAGGATTTAAAAAAAAAAAGACAAACTTTTTTTTTTTAATGCTTGTGGGTGAACAACATGATATGGCATCTTCGCCAAAACGGCTTCGTCCCCCGATCTATCTTAATCTAAACCGCATTTCACATTTTTTCGTTCAATTTTCAAACGGTGTATTCTTTTTATTTATTTATTTTTTAAATTAGCGAAGTAGCAACTACATTTCAAAAGTAGTGCAGCGCGCTACATTTAAAAAAAAGTAGTTGTAGCTGTAGTTAACTACAATTATAAGAAAGTAGTTGTAGTTGTAGTTCGCTACAAAAAATATGTAGTTTTTCCAACCACTGATTTCTATACAGGACGGTTTTCGGAATAATATTTTCGAAGAAAAAAAAAGACTCATGAGTATTTTTCTATTAGTAAGAGGCTTTTTTATGCGTCTTGTCAGGTTACTCGATTCAGTTTAAAAGGTGAATTATGAGAAGACGCGTAACAGGTCAACTGTGAAGCTGAATTTCAAGTTACATTTCTTTTCTTTTGAGGAGGAAAGGCAGTACAGAATAGTTTGCCCTCTTTGTTGGTGGGCGAGGCTCTGCATAGGAAATGAGAGGCAGTTGAAGAAATAGGACTGATTCTAATTGGTAACAGAATTTGCTTAGACGAAGCATATCAAATACTGAAAAACTATAAAGCTTTTAAATATTTTTTTCAACCTCAGTAGTTTAATGCTTCAACTAATTTTATGTACTAAATAAATAAATGTATGTATCAGGGATGAATTTGTGAATTTTCCAGTACCACAACGGTCTTGTGTAGTCATAACCCAACAGGAGGTTGCAACCTTGGAGACAAAAAGGGAGATTTTTGTAAAAGGGGGGGGGGGAAAGTCAAGTTTTAGTGGATAGTATTATACAATATCAGTTAAGAGGAAGGAAAACGAAGCATGTAAAATTTAAACCTTCCTCAAAACATCGTATAATATTGCACAGGAAGGAATATTTTTATAATATTCTAATAAATTAACCATTTATTTATTTTGGTCAAAATTTATTATCAGGAAAAATATAAATTCGTAATTTATATTTTTAATTTTTTATATTCTCGTAATTATTATTTAAATAACAAGGTATGTTTGACATAATTTTCAGTCTCAGATAATCAAGAGAATAATGATCAGATGCTAGAATGCCGATGTCGATGTACGGGAAAGTAGGCTCGTATAGTTCTTGACAAAACTTCTTGTTGAACTTTTTTAATGAAATCTTTCCAAATCAAAGTTTTAAAAAACTCTCCCAGGCTACCTTAGTTGCGTAAAATTGATTGATTTTACGCAACCGGGGGTGGTTCTGGGGTCTTCGTCCTTTTCCCTTGATTTTGGCTAAGTCCCTACCTTCTTTTATTTGATTAAACTTTTGATAAATATATTGCTTGAAACTTTCTCCAATTTTTCTTTTTGGAAACCTTTCGAGTTCTTTGGATTTTTCCACACTGAAACTTTCAGTTTGTAGCGAGTAGAATAGTGTGAGTGGAATAATGGGCATCCCGATGGGACGTCATAGGAGATCACCGTGACCTCCAAAAATCCATTTTTCAGCGAATTCTACTCACGATTGGGTAAACTTGGAGTTGATATTGAAACACCGAGATTCCTTTAAAAAAAAAAGTTTTACAATAATGCTAATGTTCTTTCTCATAAGATATTAAGTTTGTGTTATGAGTGCGCTCGCTCGTACTTCATATCATTCGCTGAACTTTGAATTTTATCCGGCAAATTGAAAAATTCCCCACTTTCAAAATTTTAGTTTGGAGTGTCCTAGAGTGGGACAGTAGGGTGGTCACAAAAAATCAATTTTCGAATTTCTTTTGCGGCACCCTCCTAAAATGTGCCAATGGGCTAGAAAATGAGATTTGCAAAGTTTTAGCTCAATCGGATAATATTAACACGTGCCGCAAAGAGGGTAAAGTTAGGAAAAACAGCGATTTTTAGCCAAAAATTGTAGTTTTTACTTTGTTAAACCAAAACCACTGATCCTAGAAGCTTTATTTTGGTCTCGTTTTGTAGGAAATTTCATTTTCTTTAAGTCTAATCTAATTTAAGTTTCGAAAAAAATGATTAAATATTTTTCAGAATTTTCACAAGTCAGGCTGCAACGCAAATCTTCGAAATTGCAAGTAATATGGGGAAATTTTTTTTCAACTAATCTTTTGAGGCACCCCCCTGAAATGTGCCAATAGACTAGAAAATGAGATTTGAAAAGTTCTAGCTCAATCGGCTAATATTAACACGTGCCTCAAAGTGGGTAAAGTTACGAAAAACAGCGATTTTTAGCCAAAAGTTGTAGTTTTTCCTCTGTAAAACCAAAACTATTCATCTTAGAAACTTTATTTTGGTCTCATTTTGTAGGAAATTTCATTCTTGTTAAGTGCTATCCCATTCATTTTTGCTATCATGTCCAAAGTATTTATTTGGCCTTTTTCAGGTTAAATCGTAGAGTATATCAAAAATAAGAAATTTTCATGCAAAAACCTAAAAGCATTACAATATTCAATTACATTTATTGCTTATTGTTGGATTTACTTTGTCAATTAAAAAAGGGGTATTTTCGCGGTACTTCAGAAATAAATGAAACAAATTTCTATGTTAAAATAGAGGAATTAAGGGGCTAAGACGGAAAGCAAAGAGTTAAAATGACAATAAAAGTTTTAATGTACCTTTATACTTATACTGTTAAATTATATAGCATCATTTTACTACTCTTTACATCAAGGGTGGCCAACCTTTTTAGGGAGAGAGCAACTATCTGGAGAGAAAAAGCTCAGCGTTCCACATTGTATTTTCCCAACAAACTGAACTTTTTAAAAAGTTAAATATGGATTATTTGTTGTCTGACTAAGTAATTCTTCTCCAAAAAAATATTTTTTCTCGTAAATCTGAGTAATTGAAATTTAAATGATAATAAAGATAAACAAGTCCGAAAGAGTTGCTATTATTAAACACTTTTATAGATTCTGTCAGTTGGGTTATACTTAAAATAGAAACAAATAACATAAAACATTCTATTCTAAAAATTTAACAGTCTGTATTTAATGTGGTTTATGAGTGTCTTTTTTACCAAGTCCTTAATTTTGGGATTAGTTGTTGAGAATCCTAAGAAGTTTAAGGGTTTTAAGTGCTATCAATTAATGTTCAACGGTATTGAGATTTTTATGCATTCATAGCAAAAAATGTTTGTTCGGAAACGTATTTTGAACAAAATCTACAACAGCACCAGACGGCTAAAGTGTTTAAATGTGAAAAAAATTGTTGGGAAAAAATTTCTAAATTTTTATATAACGAGGATGACTTTCAGTAAAAGTAAGCTCTTTTGGTTGATTACTAATGCAAAAGGTCATTAATTCCGATGTGGCTTTCAGGAAGGTAACAAGTAGTGTCTTGTAGAGAAATAGACAAAGAATTTGAAAAGATCAGCATTTTTTTTTTAATCTTGAAAATCATCAAACCTAACACTGAATGAATATTTAAAATAAGTGCAATATGTTCTCCATCATTGGTCTTCCTATCATTGGAAAATTTGGGTTGCTAGTATCAGTATTAATTTTAAATGTTTTATTTTTTCCCTCAAAGTATACAGAAAGAAACTGAAGTTTCATTATAAAAGAAAGTAGGTGGCCTATACTGGTTTAGGAAACTTTTTTCTGTACAATCTTAAATTTAAATTACTTAAACGGCGGATAATAAGAGATGAAATAGCTAAATTCAATTGCTGTTCTTCATTCCTCAGTAGCAAGTTATCATTGCTTTCCTTCAGATATTTTAAGAAACACACTTCCTAAAATTCTAAAATCTTATGACCATTTTTTCCTTTAGATATCTATCGCACATTTCAATGAAAGAGTAACTTGCCTCTTCTCTTTCTTCTGAGAAAAGTTCTACATTCAGAGCTCTAATCAGTAGTTAGTTAATACAGTGAACTCAATGCCACCAACAGGGGAAAAGTCTGATACCTTGGCAAGGAGTTTGTGATATATAAATCAATGACACTTTTGAAGTTTTTCCCCAAATAATTTTCAAGTAATGTAATAATAACAATAAAAGGGTCTTTATTTGTGCATTGTGCAACCATACCGAATTTTGTTCAATCTGGTTTCTTAATTTTTGTTGCAAAGTTTTTTTTTTTTTTTTTTTTTTTTTTTAATTTCATTGAAAGTTTCATTCGTGTTAAGCAAAAATATGCTTTACCAAAGCCTTGTCTCTAGTGTCACAGCTTTCGTTGGATGTTCGAGCTACCGCTAAGTACTTTGCAATATTGTAGTTCAGACTATTTGTAAGCCAGCCTTCTGGCATTTAATCGTCATAATATCATTATATTCAGTTCAAGGGTTCAATATTTTGGAGATCAATTTCAATTTCCTCAATTTCAGATTTAAAAAAAAAAGTTTTCGCGTGCCACTGTTACTGCTCTGCCGTGCCACATTGTGGCACGCGGCCGCGGGTTGGCCACCCCTGCTTTACATAAAAATGAAGTTGCTGATGGCTTGGATGTGATACCTTTTTATAAATGAGGACTGTGCCTGCTGTGCCTGCATTTAGCATACAGCATTAACTTGTAATAAAAGCTACCGTTTCTCTTTGTCTTTCGTCAAAGAGGAACTGAAGCCTGGAATTAATTTTACACATCTTTCAGCTGTGTCATGGAACATCATTAAACTATTTACTGTCTTTTTAGCTTTAGTATAAAATTGGTTTTTACACGATTTATAGGGGTATATATTGTAATCGTCCCTAGACTGCAGCTTTTTAATTTCAGAACAAGAAAGTTTTAATTTTCGCCTAAATTGCTCATTTCTAATATTCTCATCTTCTGTACCTGCTTTGAATTGCTTTTTATCTAACACAGATCATTCTGCTGGAAATTTTTGAAAAATATTTGCTTGAGGACCAGCAGATGTTTTTCCATTTTGCAACTAAAAACTGCTTTTAAAATAACTTCTAAGATGCGGTGGAAACATGCTGAATACGGAAAATATTTCTGTAACAACGCAGGTTTTCTGAAAGCTACCACTATTTTCAGCAGTGGTATCAAAATACATTCCATAAATTTTTTTAACTGAGCCCCAATGCTCAATTACTGAATATACACATACAGCACTTACTTGTACACGCCCGTGCTGTTTTTAAGGATGAGAACACCTATCATCTGCTCTTCAACACCACTAGTTATCAAAATTGTTAGCCTATAAATTGTCTTCTCTACTCTCTTCTCTATCTCTATCTCTTCTTCTCTACTAATAATAAAGCTGAAGGTGGTTCTGTCTGTCCTTCTTTCTTTCTGGCTGTCTGTCTGTTACGCGCGTAGCGCCAAAACCGTTCGGTCAATTTTCATGCCACTTGGCACAAAATTAGTTTGTAGCATGTAGTTTTGCACCTCGAAGCGATTTTTCGAACATTCCATTTCGTTCTTTTTCTATTCGAATTCTTAGAGGAAATTCGATAAAATAGGGAAGAAATATTCCATACACATTTTCAAGTCTTATGTCATTCGAAAGCTTGAAATTTTCTGCACAAAATGACGTTTTTTCGAAGTTTCTACGATCATCAGGAGAGCTGTAACAATTGTTTTTAGAATCCCGAAATTCAAGGCTTACCTTCAGTAAAGCAAGCCAAACGATTCTAAAATGGCTTTGCTCGCGAATAAAATTTGTTTGAAAATAGAGATGAAATGAATTATTTTATCAACGGAAATCAACTTTTCATGTTGTTACCATGGTTACGTTTTTATTTCGTTCTTTTTCCCTTAATGATTTTAAAAATGTATTTGTTTTTCTAACAATCCAAACTCCAAGCCTTATTAAAATTAGTCAAATGAAATATTAAAAACCGTGATAAGATGGCACCTGTCAATCAAATGAGAAATCGAGTCCTTTCCTTAAAATACAGGATACCATTCTAAATTTATCGTCTGCAAAACATATTTTACTTCATTATTAATTTATTTCAATATAAATTGCAGCAAATGGCTTGAGTGAACGAATTTAGCTTTTAATTTATCGTTTGCTGGTTGATCTTTGTCGATGTTTATTGTTTTTATTATCATTGTGAAGAATAATGCACGAAATTTCTATGACTAATACTTAAAATTTTTAGGATCAGTTGAGTTTAAAAGAAAAAATTGCTCCAAATATACTTTTGCAATGTGATTATTTATTGTTGGACTGTAATTTGCAGCAATAATTGCATTTAATAAATAATGAAAGACAATATTAAAAATTATTTTTTTGGCAACTTTTTTACAATTTGGCATTCAATTCTATTTCAGTATATTTACTTCTATCTTATTGCGATATTGCAACGTTCTTTCTAAAGTATGTCATTTCGGAAAATGTATTATTTTGTTTTTGAAGTTAGGAAAGAAAACTTTCTTCTTCTTTTAAACTTTGGTAAGATTTCTGTTGGTTTCTGTGAGCAACAAAATTTATCTTATTTTTTCTTTTGGCTTATTTTTGTGCACCTATCTTTGGGGTTGCATTCGAATGTCCCCAAGGGGGTGATTTACCCCTTTTATGGGGTAATCAGGGCTTTCAATGCAGACCAAAGTGATATGAATTGGCGCGACCACTTGGCGATATCTCGCCAAGCTTTTGGTCACCAAGTGTTTGACGCCAATTTGGCGACATATCGCCAAGTTGGCAATAAATTTAGCGAAAAAAAATTTTTTTTGGGTTCAATTTGGCGCTATTGGCGATATTTTGCGAAAAATCTACTGAATGATGTTAAAATCGGCGATATTTAGGAGATTAATCATTGTAAAACATTTTTTTGCATTGTTTCGTGGCAAACTAGGGATGCAAATGTTTGAATTGTTATCTTACTCACTTCAAGCACTATTTTAGCACTTAAGGCATCTACTAAGAAATTTACACGTAAAAGGAAGTAGTGTAGGGTCCATACCAAATTTTTATATCATACTTTGAAGGAATTATAGTTGAATTATAACTAAAATAGAGTATTTTTTTCTGCTATATCATTTTTTTACAAATGAACTTTTAATTTTATACCACGGGCAAAGCCGTGCGGGTACCGCTAGTTGTTAAATAAAACAGGATGAGACTTCTTATCCCAATTCACAATAGCTCCTTCTAAGTCTAAATTCCTCAATCAATTTTTGATAAGATTAAATCTTTGTTGACGAAATTGCTGTTACAAAGGGGCATGACGTTTCTACTGAAAATTAAAATTGACGGTCATGATTTAATGTATCTTCTGTTGCTGACTATCCGTTCTACTTATTCCGATGAGAAACATCAAAGTGGTTATCAAAGGAAAATCCTTAACTCTTTGGTTTTGAATGGCATTTTTGGATCTCTCAGCATTCTTCGCAGCTTTCTCCTCTCATCACACAGTTTTTCTAGGTTTGTAACGTAGGTTTTAGATTGTTTGGTTGGCATCATAGCTTTTTCACAAAAAATGAGAACTCCCTTTGGTTACTTGAAGCTTTTCTGAACAGCAGTTTAATTTGACGCAAGTTTTAAAGATAGAAGGTAAGATAAGAAGGTAACTTGGAATCTGTGATTTGATGAGACATGCGGCTATTAAAAATTGTCTTTCTGTCTTAAATTCAAGCTTGTTGATCTCTGGAAACCGAAGGTGGAGCCATTCTCCATTAAATCTCAAGGATTGTGTCCCAAACTAGTTGCTTGAAGACTTGCAAAGCGAACAACTATGAATACTATATTTATAAAGTGTTGTGGGGTGTTTAAATGATTTCTCGGCCCTCCCACAATAGAGATGGCGATTGCACCTTTCTATAATGGGGAATCATAGTTTTCTCCCTTCCCCAGGGGGTCGAAAGCCCTAACAAGGCAGAGATTTTTAAGCTAATATACAGCTCTGACCGCTAAGGAGGAAAGCAGCGTTTTGTATTTGAAGGGGGGTTAAGAGATGAAAGGGTTAAGTGACAAAACAGAAATTGCGAGTAATTAAAGTTCAAAGTTTTATTGTTGTAGTTATTGCAGCTTTTTTGTTTTCTGGTTTTGTCATTAGTGTGCGAATGAAATTGGTCTATTGATATCTACTGTTTGATTTACCAAGTTTTATTTGCTCACCTGTATCTATTGCTTACCATTGTAGAGAGTGTTCATTTTTTAAAATGTAACTTAGCCCTTTCATCCTCCAAGCCCTTCATTTATGGCTTGTACTGCTCATTTCATAAGCTTTACTCGCAGTTATTTATTTTATCTATGAGTTTCAAAGACATAAATCTTAATATATAAAAATTACGTGTCCCTGTGTTTGTGGCCAATGAACTCCTCAGCTACTGAACCGAGTTCAACCAAATTTTACACGCAGTTTCAGTTTGGTCCAACTTAAATGATAGGATAGTTTTTATCTCGATTTAGGACCGCAATATATTTTTTATTGCAAATTATGTATTTAGCTACCAGCTTTTCTGTGTTCTTGGCTAAGCCTTTTTACTAAACCTTTTTTGACACCTCCATGGCTGAGCGACATAAAGCACACGTTCTGACAGCTTCTGGAGCGCAATAAACACGTAATAATCTTTCTTATAATATATAAAAATTACGTATCCCTGTGGTTGTGTCCAATGGACTCCTCAGCTACCGAACCGATTTTAACCGAATTTTGCACGCAGTTTCAATTTGGTCCAACTTAAATGATAGGATAGTTGGATGGTGTTATGCAAAAAGGAGTTAACCCACAAAACATAAAAAAATGAGTTATCCAACTGTGATGATAAAATATGTTGCTTTCTACATTAAGCAAAAATATTTAAGCCCTATCAGCATTTTATGGTAACATATCATTGGTATATTGATATAGAGCTCCATGCTTTTTGCCAGAGTTTGCTGACTTTAAAGCCCACAATCTCAAAATCAGGTTTTTGTGGGTTAACTCCTTTTTGCATAACACCATCCAGTTTTTATCTCAATTTAGGACCGCAATATATTTTTTATTGCAAATTATCTATTTATCTACCAGCTTTTCTGTATTCTTGGCTAAAATTCTTTAAACATACCCGGAATGCCACCACATAATCTGCGGTTAAAAATTTGTTCACCCATAGTTCTTCTACGAAATTTAAATCCACCGAGATTATGCAATGGTACGCGTTTAGTTATCAAAAAAATCACCGGGAACATTATTGAGGCAATCATTTTGACTGGCAAGTTTAAAGATGAAGTAGTTCTGTTGCCACGTATCCCAATAACACCGCCAGAATCTTCAATACCCTTCAAAAGGCTACAGTTTCCCATTCGTTTAGCTTTCGCCATGCCCATTAATAAATCTCGAGGACAAACAATGTCAATTTGCTGTTTAGATTTAGAAAATCCATGTTTTTCCCATGGGCAACTATAGGTCGCTTGCTCCCGTGTGGGAAAACTGTCCAATCTATTTTTGTTTACAAGAGACAGATTAACAAAGAATATTGTGCACCGATTAGTGTTGAGTTAAACTGAAATTAAAAATGCTTATAATTCAAAAAATAACAAATAATATTGGTTAATTATCTTCCCTACCTACATTATTAAAAAATAAAATGTTACATAAAAAAAATAAAATGTTACAATAGCAATTGGCAAATTTTTAATTAACTCAATTGTTACAAGCTTGAATATAATATTTCTAAGTACTAAAATGCTGCATTTTTTGTTGATTTTTTGTTTCTAGCAAACTTAGGAAATTTTTGTTCAATTGTTTTCATATTTTGACCTCAAATTCATATTTATATAAAGTTGATCTCTATAACAGTAATAAAGTTTTTCGTTTCTATTGAAACATTATAGTTTAACCCACACCTTAGCCACAGCAACGCGTGGCCGGGTCAGCTAGTTTATTATATATTCGTAATAATATTGCTGTTTTTTCTCTGAAAAGTCAACGATATTCGTAGATTTCATCAAATTTACTAAAAGAACTTATTAATTTACATTTTAATGATTTATTTTTCTAAGCAATTTCGAGGATTTACGCTACAGCCTGACTTGAAAAATTCTGAAAAATATTCAATATTTTTTTTTCGAGACTTTAAATAAAATTATATTTAAAGAAAATAAAATTTCCTTCAAAATGAGATCAAAATAAAGCTTCTAAGATGAATAGTTTTGGTTTTGCAGAGGAAAAACTACGATTTTTGGCAAAAATCGCTGTTTTTCGTAACTTTACCTACTTTGAGGCAGGTGTTAATTTTATCCGATTAAGCTAAAACTTTTCAAATCTCATTTTCTAGTCTATTGACACATTTTAGGGGGGTGCCTCAAAAGATTAGTTGAAAAAAAACTTTCCCCATGTTACTTGCAATTTCGAGGATTTGCGTTGCAGCCTACTTGTGAAAATTCTGAAAAATATTTAATCATTTTTTCGAAACTTTAAATAAGATTAGACTTAAAGAAAATAAAATTTCCTACAAAATGAGACCAAAATAAAGCTTCTAGGATCAATAGCTTTGGTTTTACAGATTAAAAACTACAATTTTTGGCTAAAAATCGCTGTTTTTCTTCACTTTACCCTCTTTGCGGCACGTGTTAATATTATCCGATTAAGCTAAAACTTTGCAAATCCCATTGGCACATTTTAGGGGGGTGCCGCAAAAGATTAGTTGAAAATTTTTTTCCCCATGTTACTTGTGACTACCCTAGTGGGACAGTTGTTGTTGTAGTTGTCTTGTGCCAACTAGGTTGGCAACTTTGGGTGCGCTGCTTCACTTTTCCAACTGTATTATAATTTGGTGCGAAACTGTGAAGTCCGACTACCACAGTACACACATGCCATAAAGACCATTCTGCCGTGCTAAGCGCAAAAGTCGTATCTGCACTTTTTGTCAAAATTGAGTTACGGTCACTAGGTGGTTCTTATTCACATATTTCACCTAAATACAATGTTTTATGGTAATTTGTCCATTGGAAATATTGTTAAAAAATATTTGAAAAAGTTTCATCTGAATCAAATACATGGAGGCGCAAAACTTTAAACGGCCATTTCTCATTTTGAAGTCGTCTGCAGATACGACTTTTGCGCTTAGCACGGCAGCATTCACAGCAACATATCCACACAAAGAAACAAGGACAGGAGAGAGAAAATACATCCATGCATGAGCTGACATCCGAACTCTGGACATCCCCATCCGCAGTCAGACTTCTCTAATCTAGACAAGGTGGCCGACAGTCTGACAGTTGAAAGTATTAAAAAAATAAATAAATAGAGTTCAAATTTTCGCTAAGTGACATGAACTACTGTGCAACGATTGCCGATTAGGGTGTATCACGAAATTTTTTTTTTTAGAAATTCAAAATTTCAAGTTGATAAAAAGTTGTCACTATATTCACATAGTTACCAAAAAAAATTATTTTGAAATTGAAAAGTATTTAGGTCTGCCGGAATTACTGTGAAATTTCAAGTTTTTTTTTAGTAAAAACGATGATTTTTTCAAAATTGTATAAATTATGTGTAAAGCAAAAATAATTATTTTAGTGCAAAAATGGACTACTTAAGGAGTAATCTATCAATAAAAAATGCATTGGAGTTAAAATTCAACTTTTAGGTTTCCAGAAATGGTTATGAAAAAACCTCACATTTTTTTTCGCTAGTCACTCATATTTTTAGAATATTTACCCATCCTGCAGAATAATTTTTATGATTGTATTAATAGTACAAATAAAGTACAGCGCTTTGAAATGGCGAGATTGGTCCATTTTTCCACTCAAATAATTATTTTGCTTTGCACATAATTTAACATTTTTTTAAAAAGTCAGTTTTTACTAAAAAACTTGAAACTCCAAGGTAATCCCGGCAGATCTAAATATTTTTCAATTTCAAAATAATTTTTCTTGGCCCCTATGTGAATATAGTGACAACTTTTTATGAACTTGAAATTTTGAAATTCCAAAATTTTTTTTTCGTGATACTTTCTACTGCCGATCTGACGACCCGAATAGGGAAATCTGATTACCAGATGGGTTTTTTTACAGCGCGAGTCGCGTCGACTGCATAAAATAGCGATAAAAAAAAAATCTCGAAGCGAGACCGCGTGGCGTCAAGCAGCGCCACCTTCGGAATAGGCAAAAACCCGTCGAAATCACTTTCATCGCTCTCCGTTTCGTTTGTGATCCGAGCGGCAGATTTGTCCTCATCATGAATTACCTCGCTTGTGGGATATTGGCCTTCTCCGTCTTCTCTGCGGTGTTTGGTGAGTTCGAGGCTTTCTGATTTGCAATTTTTTTTTGAAATTTCTGTGAGATGCTACCATGCATAATATTTATAATTTTAACCTTTATTTAGTCGAATATATTTTTTTTACTTAAATTTCCAAAGACAGTTTATGAACAGTTACAGTGAAAAAAGTATGAAGACAAAGAACACAATATTAAAATAAATAATTAAATAAAATAAAAAATAAAAATAAAGAAATAAAGAAATAAAATAAAAAATAAAAATTAATAAATAAAGAAATAAAATAAAAAATAAAAATTAATAAACAAAGAAATAAAATAAAAGGCAGAAAAATTAATCTAGATTTGTATTAAAAATTAAATATGATTTGAGGGCACTGGAGGAAGAGGGTTTAATATTGATTATATGACTAGAATTATGTTGTTATTTTTATAAATACGAAATAAAAATTTTTCTTAAAATAAATGTTAAAAGTGTTTAATACATATTACATTTCAAGAAAATAAATAGCGGCATTTGGGATAAAAATCGGAGTAATAATTTGATAGACATTGCTGTGAATAAATGACAGAGATTGTTCATATTATTCATAGTTATTAAATATTAGATAAGCTTCATTCAGTTGTCTTTTTTTTTCAAAAGGGTTGTTGAATAACCGTCCCAAGCAATGTAAAATTCTAAATAAGTAATAATGAACTGCAGTGATTTTTTGAAAATAAAATTCTTGAATTTTAGGCTTTTTATGGCATTTTTTTTAAAAGGCCGTTGTTGTGCAAACATCTCATTCCATAAGAGAATTTGAATCTCTTTCTTTCGTTCCTGCCATATAAATTGAAATTTTGTAGTGCGATAGACCGGGCACGTTTAAGTGGATTTTTTTAAATAAATTTTCTAATTTTTATGTTTTAACTCAGGAAAGGTTAAGCATTGTGGTTTTATTAAGCTATTAACAGAGTCAAAATTTGGATGTTCGTTGCTGCTTTGTTTAAATTTTGACCCTCGGGTCGGTAGAAATTGAAGAAATTCTGCCGATCCGTGATGCTTCCCCTTCCCCTTCTTTTTTTTTCTTTTTTACAAAATCTCTTTCTCAAGTTGTAATTCTTTTTCTTATCTGCTAAAAATGTATATAATTCTTATTGTCTAGATTAGAAGTTTCAAACTTTTTTTTTGACCATCGGGCCGGTAAAAATTAAAGAAATTCTGAAGATCGGATCAGAAATGTCCCTCCCCCTTTTAACCTTGGACCTAAAGACCTGTTACATAAATTGGTTGGAGATTTATACCATCATTTGCTTTCAATAATATTTAAATGAAACATATCGCACCCTTGCTACAAAAGTGCCACAACTCAAAAAACTGTTCCCGGGCTGACTAGGTACATTTTAGTATTTTTGAATTTGTCAATATGAAGACCGATACATCTCAAACTATGATCGTTAGTTACACACGTTACTCTACGACGACTGGAAGACAACTCAAGATATGAAATTTCAGTGGAAGGGGTCCTATGCATCTTGATAACAACAAAACGCCATAACTGCCCTTTCCCGGCTGATTTTTCAATGCAACTTCTGGCTCTTTTAAAGATTGGTAGATACGTGTAAACTACATCTAATGACGGTCCTACAATTTTTGAGTTGTGGCACTTTTGTAGCAAGGGCGCGATATAATCATTGCGTTAGTTGTAGATAAGCAAATAAGTCTTTGAGAAATACACTAAGAGAAAAAAAAAAAAAAAAGAAAAAAACGAAAGAGAAGTATAGCATGTTATTATAACTCTTTTTTGTTTATATTTCTTATTTTATTTTATTTATTTCGATCGATATTTTTTGGGCAAGGATTTTTTTTCTGAAGACAGAAAAAAAAAAAAAAAAATCTCCGAGGACCGGTCAAATTTTCCGCATAGCTGTAAATCCCCTTGTCTAGATGAAGAAAATTTTCTAATTAGCTATGATGCTTCCATTTTTGTCCAATCTTTCGTAACGACCATGACCAATGTAGGTGATGAAAGGAATAATCTTATTTTCTTTCTCTTTCCATTTTTCCATTTCATCGATTCACACTAAAGAATTTACAAAAAAAAAAAAAAAAAAAGAAAAAAAAAACAGACCCATTATTTTGTCTTGTTTTTAAATATTGCATCTATGTTTTCGGTAAAAGTAATTTTCTAGGCTCGAGCTTAAATTTAATCTTATATTAGTCCTGACGAAAAAGAAGAATCGTGATTGAAGAGAATTTAACCATTCCAAGTTCCAAGTCGTCAAAACTTTAAAAGAGAACTATTAACTCTTTAACGATTAGGTAATCTATGTAACGACGAGTAAAGGAAAAAGATTCTTCTTTTTTGTCTTTTTCTGATTTTTTCAGAATTGAAAGTTAAATAGAAAAAAAATATCATTTAACTTGATTTTTTCCCCTAAACTTTTAGTTGTGACAATATTTTCATATTTTCTAATATTTTTTTATACCTTATATTTATAATATTATTTATTTTTTTATATACAATTGAAGGTATAGAGCTGCTCTGGTAAGTTAACCTCCGACATTGAAAATGCTTACCATTTTGTTGGTTTACAAGAAAGGAGATCAGAGGGAGGGGGGAGATTTGAGTTAGAATACTTTTACAAAAGACTACGAAAGTAACCCAACTCAATTTAAAAACAATTACTCTTCGTCTTTAGGGTCATTCCATAGAAATGTCAACCTCAGCCGAAGAAAAAAAATATCGAAGTGAAAAAAGTATCAATAAATAAATAAATAAACGAATAAATAAAAATCATACAACATAAGAAGTTGAAAAAAAATTGAAAAAGTATTGTGATTAGCACTGAGATTAGCCGTAGTAAATAGTTTGTAGTGTATCTACTGCCATTTATTCGATGATTACGTTAGTCACGTTGCGTTAGTTACACACCATCTTGAGTAAAAATGACACTTAAGACTAAACAAAATTAAGATTTAATAAATGCGTTTTATGTTTTTAAAAGCCAACTGTACACATTTTTCAAATATATCATTCAATTTTTAACACTTGCTTAACTTTGAGAAATTTTTGCCTCACAACATGAGCATTAATTTTCAGGGTTGCAAAAATGTTATGTAAAGCTGCTATTTTGGTTGAAAAAATATCTACTGTCAGTAATTTTGTTTAAAATTCTTAGCAGAAATGATGCATAGATACCATGTACATTGTAAATCCACCATCATAACTAAAAAATATTTTTTATCCTTTAAGTTACAAGTGAAAACAGTTACAAAATCCGCTCTGAATGCTACGTTAGTCACTATAGAATGACCCTTTATTAAAATGATCATGGGTCACATTTTGCATGGGATAGTCCCTTTTTTAAGTAGCCTGTCACGCTGTCCCCACACACAGTTGCAAGACGCTGAAATGTTCCGTTTTTTACACTGACAACAATAAAACTTGGAAATGTTTCAATCGAAAATCGTTTGGAGGAATTGGTTTAAAATTTTTCGTATCAGTAATTTGGATCGTGTAAGCTTTCGCATAATTGAAAATATTTTATATTCCCCCACCTAAATGCACCTTTATAAAAGGTATTTTCACTTATGAATGGTTTGTGGACCAGCGAAAAAGCTTTATATTTAAAGTAATGTTTATAGCAAAAGCTCACTGCGTAAAATATTGCCAAGAGTTTCATTTTTAATGAAAATCAGCCCAAAACATACCGAAGAAAATTCATAAATTAAAAGTTATAACCCGAATTCAAATTTTTTTTTAAGGTATACATTTCTGCTTTTGTCTGTAATAAACATATAACGTTAAAACCATGACCCTAAAAAAAAAGCATATGCAGTTGCCTAAAATGGTGAAATGTCCCGCTTCGAGGTAAAAAATAAATGGTCACACTTTACCCATTACCTGAGAACGAGGTAAACATAGTCAATGCCGGTAGTCAATTTACCAGAGAAACACTACAAATATCGTTGGTTTTCAAGTGCAGCTCACTGGGAGGGGGGGGGGGAGATATTAGTTTTGAGATGTTGGTAATTCCAACTTTGGAATCGTTATGGAAGACACTAAAAATTATTTAGCAGCCTTAATAGCTCTTACATTATGATTTCTGATTAACTTACAAACTGTCTACTTAGTGTATATTCTGAAATAATTAATTGAAAGTTACAGCTTACTACAGTCTGCAGTAGTGTGTCATGTTTGTTTCATGGTCTAAAGGAGGTAGCAACTTGAAGGGGCTTTGTACCGTAAAAAACATTTTAAAAATAGTCTTAACCCTTTAAGCGCCATTTATTGAACTTTAGGAACCCTTAATAATTTGTATTTTGTCCTCCAAGTCTTTAAGTTAAATATTTTTAATTCAACTTGAGTTGAATAATTAAGTTCCTAATTTTATTGGTATTTTTTTCCAAAATTTTCTACATTAAATTTACCCAGTGGAATGTCTAAAAGCAGAATTTTTCGTCGCTGCGGCTCAAAGGGTTTTAAGAGCAAGAATCTGAGAAACTGTCACCCCTAGCATTATGAGGTGATTCATGACCTCTCAGATTTTCTCCCAAAAATTACCAAATGTTTATTATCTTATTGAAAGACCGAATCCAAAATGTTTTGCTCTAAATTTGAGTTGTTTAGTTTTTATGAACCCCTAAAGATGAAGGTGCGGCATCAAAAATTAAGCGGATTTTCAAGACATGGAAGTTGCTGCGAGCCAAAACTCTAACCAAGAACTGTTTAACTCCAATTTTCTTTTTGTATATGGAATATAGAAAGCTGAAACTTTACAAAATGAATGTTAAATTTGTGGTAAGTTGTTGCCATAATGTCAGTGAAGGCCCTCAAAACAAGGCATTTTTGACGTTTTTTAGCGTTTTTGAGGTCCAAAAACAGCTTGTACATTTCAGTTGGCACGGCAAAAGTAGTGTCGTTTGAAAGACCAGTGTAAGCAATTTAAAATAATGTATAAATAACCGAGGAAAGTTCGACATGCTTTTAGTTGAGTAAGGCCGAAATATGAAAAATGTCATATTTTACCGATATTCATACGGTCATAACTTCCTCTGCCAACAACATATTGAAATATTTTTTTTTTGCCAATGTCATACTTTATTCTTTGTATTAACAGAACAGTTGAGTCCTTTGAGGCGAAATGTGAATTTTTTTTTACAAAAAATGCACAGGAAAAAATACATTTCTTGTAAAAAAATTTTTTGCATTTCGCCTCAAAGAATTCAACTGTTCTGTTAAGATGAAGAATAGAGCATGACATTGGCAAAAAAAAATTTCAATATGTTGTTGGCAGATGGAGTTATGACCGTTTGAATATCGGTAAAATATGACATTTTTCATATTTCGGCCTTACGCAACTAAAAGCACGTTAAACTTTCCTCGGATATTTATACATTATTTTAAAGTGCTTACACTGGTCTTTCAAACGACACTACTTTTGCCGTGCCAACTGAAATGTACAAGCTGTTTTTGGACCTCAAAAACGCTAAAAAAGTCAAAAAAGCCTTGTTTTGAGGGCCTTCACTGACCTTACGGTAACAACTTACCACAAATTTAACATTCATTTTGTAAAGTTTCAACCTTCTATATTCCATATACAAAAAGAAAATTGGAGTTAAACAGTCCCTGGTAAGAGTTTTGGCTCGCAGCAACTTCCATGTCTTGAAAATCCGCTTAATTTTTGATGCCGCACCTTCATCTTTAGGGGTCCATAAAAACTAAACAACTCAACTTTAGAGCAAAACAGTCTGGATTTGGTCTTTCAATAAGATAATAAACATTTGGTAATTTTTTTGAAAAAATCTGAGCCGTCATGAATCACAGGCGTGACACTCTCTCATATTCTTGCTCTTAAGAAAACTGAGTCCCAAAAACGTAATATTATCACAATTATATTTCTTCGCCTCCTTTACCAAGTATTAGTTATTAATTTCACTAGCATTCCTTTTAAAGTACTTTGATTTTTAATTTTAAACACTCTGACCAACCAAAAGTTTAGTATTCTAAAGTCAGCATTATTAGAACAAGCTCAGTGCTATGAGCTGTCCATAAATGGTGTCACGCTTTCAGGGAGGGAGGGGGGGGGGGTCATCAAATTGTGACACTTTACAAAAAGGGGGTAGGGATAACAAGAAATGTGACGCCAAGCATTTCTTTATGAAATATGGCTGGGAGAAATACCGTGACATTTGACAAGGGAAAGGGGGTAAGGTGAAGTGACTTTGGTGAAGTGACTTTGTGACAAGAGGAAAAAAGGGTCCGAAAATGTTGAAAAAAAAAAAAAAAAAATAAAATAAAAATGTGACATCATTTCTGTACATCAGAGCCAGACTAACGTAAGTCCAAAAATGGCGATGTTCACTTTATTACAGCACCGTATGTAGAATCTTACTCCGCATCGACCCATGAATTCATTTTTCTATGAAAAGAAATTCCTTCACAATTAATTTTGCAGCGTTAAAAGAACATGAGTCCTCCTATCCTTTGTATACACCAGACAAACGTTTTCGCGCTCTCCTGAAAAGTAACAAAAATGGAGTTAAATCGGTCTGGCTCTGAAGTACATATTTATGGCCATCCCCTAAGTTCAGGATTTTTTTGAGAAACGGGGGCGGGGAGTGGTAGCATATGAGATTTTCTTCGCCTTTATTGAGTTATTCGATTCCAAAACACTGATTTGAAATGGAACGCTCAATTTGTGTTACAAAAAATGTTAGTGAGAAAAGTAACAAAAAATGTCTTAGATCAGTGGTTCTCAACCTTTTCACAGCTAACGCCCCCTTTAGGAGTGATTTTTTTTCCAACGCCCCCCTTTATATTAAAGGTGAGGGGGGTGCGAAACGAGGTTTAAAGTTTAAAATATTTTCCTTCCAAAATTTTACACAACGATCAAAAAAGATATATTTTTCCTCATTAGTCATTATTAGAATTAAAATGACGAATATAGAAATAGAAAAATAAATCTAGGATAAAAAATATTTTGTTTTTAAAAAAATAATAATAAAATATAATGAAATAATATAGAAATAAACAAGCGAAAAAAAAAATTCTTAAAAAATGAAGGAAGCAATTAGATGCAATAAAAATAAACACGCAAAGCATTTTTGTCTCATTCAAAATATGAAAGGACCATTAAAAAATATATGTAAGTTAGATATTTGTTCTTGGTGGTTTAAAGACAGTTTTCTCACGGTCGGTTTAATATTTTTTTTAAAGTGAAGGCGCAAGTCATCCTCATTCGACGAGGTAGGAAGAGGAGAAGACGATTTAAAATATTTTGGCGATAGCTCACGGATAAAGGCTACTAATGTCTCCTTGCAGCCAAAATCCTAATAATTGTTAACACTCCAGAAACCAGCTTTTCACGTTTCAGTGGTTGAAAGTTCCATCAATTCTTATTGATACTGAGCAGCTGCGGTCTCAATATTTTCAAAAGGGTTCATGGCCCATTGAGGAACGTTCGGAGACAAAAATATCCTCAAAACTCTCAGAGAAGTCTTTGTGCAAAGACTGAAGATGTTGGCAAAAACGTGAGCATCATCGAAGTAGACTTCACTAAAAATAAACCATAAAAGTAAATTAACACGTTCAATGCTGACCTCATGACAATGTTAACCACCATCGGGCTGAAAAAATTTTTGTTGTCTAACTTACCAATTCCACTCCATTTTTAATCAAGAAAAAGGGGAAAAATAAAAATTGTTTTTTAAATATTCAATTGCGAAAATTTAAATTTCTCCCCCAAGAGGACAGCCGCTCGCTACGTGAACCTGTTGCCGTTCTTCCAAGAGTTCATGCGCTTCCAACGTGTTAATGAAGTGAGCAAAAGCCAAAGTTAAAAAGAGGTCAAACAAAACAGTCAAACTGAGCGGGCACTGTAAGCATTGCAAATACGATTGCAAGGTAAAAATTTAGGAAAATAACTAAACCGAGGAAAATAGCCAAATTGCACGAATGCCTCGGCCCATCCAGATATTTTGGCTATCTTTAGGATAGTCTTACGTTCTCATAGGTACTAAACTACCTTATGAGAGCATGGTGAAAAAAAAATTACGAAAGCAAAAAACAAAATCGATGACGTTGAATGTTCTGCCTAAAACGCTATTTGTGGGAGGCACTCGAATGCAATTGTGAAACTTTTTTGCAGTATTTTGAATCCTCCAATAAATTTCGGCAATAGACATTGAAATCTGGTATCCTAAACGGGTAATTGTTCAGTCTGAAAACTAGTTTCGTTTAGCAACAATCAAAATAGGCGACTGAAACTTGAGAACTTAATTTGACCATTTTCACCTGCAGCAGGACGATATTTTTTCATGTATGATAATTACTAAATAAATGTGTGATTAAAACTATTTAACAGCTACTAGAAATTAAATTGCTATGCTAAAAATAATCAGTCAACAGTTCAGATAAAAAATAACCAAACGAATTGGGGGGGGGGGGCGAGGGGCTAATGCTTATGAATTTAATTTAATTATGTGTGATCAAAATTAGCCAAAGTGGCTAATATTAGATAAAACCATGCAAACCTGATTGCAACTGCGATTTAATGTAACGGTTCTTCATTAGGTAAAGCTAGACCGCGGAGAGATGGCGGGTGACCTTGAAGTAGAAACTGACCGCTTTATTTTGTAATAGGTAGCGTCAGAGTGATCAAGCAGGAAGTAAAAATTCTTATGTACGAGTAAGTAAAAAATAACTTTTGACGCTGATTCTTCCTATTTAAAAATGAAAGAGGTCCGTTTCCGCTTCAAAGTCATCCGCCAGCTTTCCGTGGTCAAGCTACCACATTCTCTCTCAATATTGTCGGACGCAAAAGATCACTAAAAAGTCAAATTGCTACAAAAAAGAAAGACAGAGAGAAAATGAAAAAAAAAAAAAAGATAAGCAAAAAAGGTAAACTATTTTAATAAAAACAGTCACCTCCGAAAAACGTAAGGAATAAAGTTTAAAGATTCCAGAGCGCATAAGTTTATTTTATCGTGGGCACAATAAGTTGGATTCTTATTTAATGCAAAATTTAATTATAATTTTTAAATTCAAAATAAATTCTATTACATTTATTGTCATCTGACTTCCAAATTTTCCCACCGCCCCCCTATCGCCCAAAATATACCCACCGCCCCCCTACTGCCCAAAACATGTTCACCGCCCCTCAGCATCTTCCCACCGCCCACAGGGGGGCGGTACCGCCCCCGTTGAGAACCACTGTCTTAGATGATTAATATTAAAGGAAAAAAAAGAGGGAAAAAATGTATTAACAAAGTTATTTCCCGTTATTGTTCAACACTGCTCCACTAATCAAATCATTCAACCAAGATAGATATTTATTAGCGTCTTAATACTTTTCTAGATCAAGAGCAACATGAACTTATTTGCCACGAATTGAATAATGGAATCAAAAGAATTATTTTAATTTACCATTTTGGCACCACAGTTTTGTAGTAGAGCAATGTTTGCTCAGTATTCCGCATTCTCAGCTCCCACTGTGCGACCCAAATTCTACTAGTCTCTTAGTATGCCACGGCTGGATTTACACAATATTTAGAGCATCTATGAATAAAAGAAAAAATTACGTTATCTTTCTGTCAAAATTTTGATAACTGCTTGGGCATTGCGTATTGAATAGCAAGAATACACTAAAAAATGAATGTTGTTTTTGCAGTATAATACAGCTAATTTTCTATTAAATAACTGCAAAAATTGCTAATTTTACAGTTTAAAATTGGAACATCGGCTTCCAGTATTACACCGTAAAAACAACATTTCATTTTTTGCAGTGTAGGGAGTTTTACAATAATTGCGGTCTCACCGATTTTGTTGAAACTATTTTCACTGAATAAACCTGGTACAAATAATATCGAAATTTGCTTTTTGGAAAAAATTTCAGGCATAAATTAAATATAGAATGATATTAGTAGAAAATAATCCCATAACTGGGAAATAATTGTATCATTTTCTGGTTTTTTAAAAATACTTTAATATTATGAACAGTAGCAGAGAGTTATTTTCAAAAACATTACACGGATTTAAAGTTATTTTTTTAGTCAAGATAAATTTACAGATTTTTCGAAGAAACATGACCGACGCGGAAAAAGAAAAGAGAGAGAGAAAAAAAAACCCCGATGAATTAATCAAATATTTTTCATAAAATCAAAACAGTTTAAATAGAGAGAGGGAGAGAAGAGAAGGAATCTACTATGTATTAGCATGTGTGCGTTTGTTCCCACTAGAAATCTGCAATGTGCGATGGATCTTCAGCACAATGTTTCCGAAGAAATATTTTTTGGTTCAACCATCCATCGTTTGGTTGAATCATTGGTTGAACTATTCATTGTTTGGTTCAACCATTCATTGTGAGGGTGGCATTCTAAAGTTAAAAATATAGTAAAAAAAAGTTCAAACCATCCAAATTTCAATTAAAAATTGTATAATTGCTTAAAATTTCCTATTTTACTCCCGAAAGATTTTCTGGCTGAATTCTAATAATTTAATATTTTAAAGCCCGTAAAAAACTACATACAATTTGATCGAAGTTTACACAATAATTGAACAGTACGTGGTAAAAAAGCAGAATAAAGTCCCATGTCCACCTGTATTTATTTATTGGGGAACCTTAGTTAATGCTTTAAAACAGGTGCATTAGCAGTTTGTGTGAGGTTGTTTTTGCAAAAGGTTGGGAGAAGGAGGTTTGGGAGGGTTTTTCCTGTGGATCTAAACTGACGAGTGACGTTATTCAAATTTTAATTAATGAAGTCGTGTTATGTAGGCGTTTATTGAGGACAAAGAAGTGATGAAAAAAAAAATATAATAACAATACTTAGGGAAGATTGGTTTCTTCTCAATTCTGGGCACCCAGAGTGGGAGAAATGGATAAGGTACCTTGACCTAAATTTTTTCTAGCGTGTGATGATTTTCATTTATCCTATGGACATATCATGTGGAAGGCCAATCGTAAAGTTTTTTTTCCCTTTATAAACAATGTAGAACTAATAACAAGTAAATAATAAAATATTTGATTGATATTTACTTCTCCATTCGAGCCCTCAACTTATTGTGAACAAAACTGAAATTTGACTTCATGATTTCTTATGTTGATGGTCTGTTTCATACATTGTCGAATCGACAATGAGGCGGATTTATTTCATTTTCAACGCAGTCTATTTTTCCTGCTTCTTGTTCTATAAAAGTTTGAAATGTTATTGGCAACGGTAATGAGGGACATAAATTGCAAATAATCGCGATTCTTTGCAAGGATAGTTCTTTATTGATGCTATTATTTTTAAGTTCAGCACAATGGTATTGTTTTATTTCTGTGAGTTTAAAAATTCTTCGTTCTCGAATTCTGTATATAACGCGATAAGTGTCGATTACCCGAAAAGAAATTGGTAGCACTTGTTATCTTATCCAAAGCATAGTAAATTCAAAATTTCTGTAGTTTATGCTGACTTAAAATTTTAAAGTACTTATATTCAACAGGAAGAAAAAAAAAGTACGATGTTTTGGAGTTTATTATACTTTTTATTCTTTCGAAGTTTAGAAATAGCTATGCAAATATGACTTTAACTATTATTTTTCCTCAGGCCCCTTTTTGAGTGGAAAGTTTGGGCCCCATTACTGTGGTATCCTAATCTCATGTGTGTGTGTGAGGGGGGGGGGGACCTGATATGATCTAAAATAGTTATGTAGATCAGGTGAGTAGTAAGGGAGAAGGGTTAAATCCCCTCAGTGCCATTGGTTTAATCCATATTGTCAATTTTAGAACGTAAGTTAATATGTGTTCTGAAAATTACAAATAAATCAAATGTCTGTTCGCATTTACTTTTTCTTTTCTTGGCATTAATTCCTAAATTATTTCCAAGAACGGTACACCACTGGGTGTGCCACCTTGAGTGCGACACATGTCATCGTACCCTTAGATTTATCGATGCTAACAATACGACATAAAAACTCAAACTAATTTGCTGATAATTAGTGCAGCAATTTGTGTTGAGCTGTTTGTATAAAATTAATGAGCTCTGCTAGGTAAAAAGGTTATTAGGTTAGATAATTGCTGTTTGGACTAATTGCTTTCACTTCTCAGTTTTGTTTCAGTACTTTTTTTTATTTCCTTCAATCATAATCTTTGAGAAACGTTATCTTTAATCAGTTCACATGTCCTTTCCCATACGTTGAAGCAAATTGATCTTTCATTGCAAAATCGAAAGTAAGCATATGTTAATTCGATAAATTCGTCTGTAGCAGATAAAATGTAGATTCAAACCAGAAAAAATACATTCTAACATGTGTTTGTTCTGATTATGGAAATGCTGGGAGACTTGTCACATTGAATGGATTATCTCTTTCTCGTCGTTGCTAATTGTTGCGATTACTTGTAATCTACCGTACTGATTGTTCGCGTTTCTATCCACGTAAGCATTACTAAGTATTGACTTTTGTGTTGTTTAAGATGAAGAATTTAAGATGAGGACTTTGGTGTACTGTATTTGGCACAATTGTATTTCAGGGTCAGTCAAGCTTAAATTAAAAAAAAAAATATATAAATAATCTACTGATCCAAATAGTAGCAAACTTGGTATACTAGACAGCAACTTAACTTGACACTGAACGTCACTACGGGCGGAGCCAATAAGAGCTCACAAGCAGTCAGCGATCTCCTCTAATTCGCCAAGTAAGCTGTGACGTTTTATCTAGCTC